>JAUTXW010003806.1:82500-120000 GCA_030620095.1 Kuschelorhynchus macadamiae | reverse complement strand
GGGCACCCAATTCAGATTTTCCGCAATTTCTTAACTATTTTGAAGATTGTTTAACTAATCTATTCACGCAAAGTGATCAGATTTTTTGCCTCGGAGATTTTAACGTCAATATGTATGACACCCAGTCGAACAATACTATTTCCCTTTCCCATTTAGTTGAAACATTTGACCTTAAGCAAATTATAAATTTTCCAACTAGAGTTACTAACGTGGGTCATTCACTTATTGATTTGATATTTTGTAACTCGGAGGACGTAATTAATACAGATGTAGTTGATGTTCAGGTTTCAGACCATATGCTGATTTCCTGCAAACTAAAATTTGAAGCTTCCAAAACAAACTCATATAATTTTACGTATCGTGCTTTGCATAATATCGATTTGCTAAATTTTCAGCGTGATCTTGAGTCAATTCCTTGGCGGGATATTTATTGCATAGAAAATATTGATGAAAAAATTTTGTTTATGACTAATAATATTCTGCAACTTTTTGATTATCACGCTCCAGTAAAAACGGTAAAAGGTAAAATTAAACCATATACGCCGTGGATCACCGATAATATCCGATTGATGCAAAAATTGAGAAACCAGGCTCTGAATCGTTTTCGGCGAACCAAGACCCCGGAACACCGGGAATATTATAAGCAGCTTCGAAATTTAACAAATAATGCAGTTCGAGCGGAAAAAAAGGCCAATTTAAATTTAAAATTTCAAAATGCGGGGAGCAAGGAAAAATGGTGTGAATTAAAAAAACTTAATATAGCTAAAAACAAAAAGTTTGAATTACCTTCTACGTTTAATGATTCTAATTTAATAAATAAGTTTTTCGTCGACTCAAGTGTTAGTAAATTTTCGCCGGATACTGAGTTAATTAATTTTTATAATACTAATAAAATTGTGTCAAACAATTTTTCATTTTGTCCGGTTGCTGATTCTGACATAATTGAAATTTTAAAAAATATCAAGTCGAAAGCTTTTGGAGTTGATAGGCTTAATATTACTTTGATTTTTAGATGCTGTCCATATATAATTCCATATATCCGACATATTGTAAATGTGTGTATAAAAAAATCATACTTTCCTTCGGAGTGGAAGAAGGCCAAGGTTATTCCGCTGCCAAAAATAAATCATCCCACCGACCTTGAACATCTAAGATCAATTTCAGTTTTGCCTGTTTTGTCGAAGGTACTCAAGAAATACTTGGAAAAACAAATGCAGTCGTTTTTATTTACAAATAATATTATTCCTTCAAAACAGTCCGGATTTCGCAGAGGCTACAGTTGTGCTACAGCCCTTAGCGATATAACAGATGATATATTTCGAGAATTGGATAGAAATAATGCCACGGTTTTGATTATGTTAGATTACAGTAAAGCTTTTGATATGCTGAATCATTCAACTTTAATTTCGATATTACATTATTACGGTTTCTCAGATAATGCTATAGGTCTTATAAAATCATTCTTAACAAATAGATTACAGCTAGTTGATCTTAATGGCAGTGTCTCGTCTATGCTAAGATTGAAATCTGGTGTTCCCCAGGGGAGTATACTAGGACCACTTCTATACTCGGTATATACCTCAAACTTCGTGAAGGAATTAAAGCAATGTAAGTACCATCTGTATGCTGATGACACGCAGATTTATTACTCTTTTAGTCCTCACTCTCTTCAGGTTGCCAATGAATACATCAATAAAGACTTATCAGCTATATATGACATTTCAAAAAAACATGTTTTAAACATAAATCCAAAAAAGAGTGTTGCATTGCTTTTTTGTAGCGAACCATTGAGAGCCGACATTAACAATGGATTAAATATACAAATTAATAACAATCCCAAACCTTTCCAGGAAAGTGTCAGAAATCTAGGTCTAATTATTGATAATAAGCTGAGGTTTAAAGAACATATAACATCAAAATTAAAAGTAGCCTACGGCACCCTTAAATCTCTTTTTAACCATAGACATTTTTTAAATAAACAAACTAAAATTTTGCTATGTGACTCTTTAATACTCTCTCTGCTTAATTTCTGTGACAGTGTGTATGGCCCGTGCTTGGATAGTCTAGATATAAGAAGAGTTCAAAAGCTTCAAAATTCTTGCATTCGTTTCATTTTAGGGATTAGGCGTGGGCGAGGTGTTTCACATAAACTTAAAGAACTTGGTTGGCTAAAAATGCATGATCGTCGATTACTTCACTCTACATGTTTTATTTTCAATATAATTAAACATAAATCACCAGAATACTTATTTGACAAATTAGCATTTAGGACTGATGTTCATAATTTAAATTTACGGCGCAAAACCTTGATTACAATTCCAGCTCATAGAAAAGAAATTTTCAAAAGGTCATTTTCATATTGGTCTGCCGCACTTTCCAATAAATATAACATCAACTGCTCCTCATTACAAAGTATTTCTGTATTTAAACGGAAAATAAAGAAAACTTTGCTTGCATAATGCCTGTTTGCTCTGTATAAGATTTATTTATCACTTTTATGATTTTAATAATTCATAAAATGTAATACAGGTGACCCAGCACTTTGGTGTCTACTTTTGTTAGTTTTTAGGTCTTACTTCCTTCTCCCTCTATTTTTAGCTGTCACTTTCTCTTCCTTCTTCTTTTTTAATTTAACTTTTACTCTGCTTCTTGTCTGTGTTTATCTTTTTTCCGAATATATAATATAATTATCTATGTAAATGGTTATATTTTTTTTTTTTCTCAATTTTTTTTTTCTCTTATATATTTTTGTTATATTTAGTAATGTTTAAGAGCAAGGCCTCAACAGCACCTGAATTTCTCTTAGGAAGCTGACTCAAAGGCCTTTTAATCCAAAATAATTATTCCTGTTGGTAATGTCAATGTATAATTACTTGTTATTGGATTAATAAACGTCTTATTATTATTATTATTATTATTATATAGAAATTAGGTATTATCTGTTTTTGCTAATGGCATTTAGTATTTAAGCACTTCTGCCATTAAAAAACAAAAACCTAATTCTTTGTATTATTTTTGCAGATTTGGGAATTAATTCAATATATTCTAATCAAAAGACTATACTAATATCAAAATAAGAAACAATACACTAGTAAGTACACATTCAAGAGCAATGGAAAGCAAATTACCGTCTGTAAAAACGATTCCTTAATACTTGATCAATTTCACAACAGTGTGAATGCAGCAAATTTATAAAAGAAAGCAGGGTATTATACTTTCACCTGTTAAAAAAGGCAAGACAGCACATTTCTCTATTCCCAGCTATGCATCGCACTATTCATGTGAAAGGTCAACGAAAAAATATTTGGGAAATCTAAATATATCTTGGAAGTACAAGTTTTATGTAGAAGATTCGATTGCCAGACAAAAATATTACATAATATTGGAAAAAAGTGGTTGTATGCCGAAGTGTTTAGTGATGACTGTAACCAATTCAAACTTAAATTACAAGATGCTGCTCAAGAAAATTGGTCATCCAATTCAAGAGCAATATGACGACCATTTAAGTGATTATTCATATCCACCAAAGAAAAGGCTTACTGTACCAATTTTCCTGAGCAATATTTATAAACGAGTTTATAAATTAAAGATTCTTACCTATCTGGTTGAAACCTCTTAACAAAAGTATCCATTGAGATTTTAACCATATCTTTACTACAGGTGCAATGTGATGCGCGCTTTCCATATTCGACCCACCTTTCGCAGGCGAAATTTGTAGATTCTGCACAATTAAATCCATGATTGAATCCTGTAAAAAATTAGAATACTATAAATACCTATAAAAGGTATCCCTACTCTATTTATACACAACATATATTCACCTCTCTAAATAATATTAAAAAATATTTAGGGTAAGAAGTTCTCGATTTCAAGAACTACTTTTAGCAGGAGTATATTTGTGCATACAAGCTGTCTCAAAAGAACACTTCGTAATAACTTTGATTTTTAAGATACCATGAATAAGTCTTTAATTAAATGGGTCTCTTCTAGCTGACTATATACTGGTTTGTTACTTTATTTAAGGCGCAACGTATATGAACATTCTAACTAAATAACGAGTTAATAGGAATATCCTGCTATAATAATCGAGAAAATGACTAAAAATAGAAATATTTAACTATTATTATTTATTACGAAACATAATTTAAAAAATGTAATATATGTAAATATATTGTAATAATAATAATGTAAATATAGTATAAGTGTTTGATCTGTCAAAAACATCGTTATTTGTGCCGTTAAAAGTGCCACATTTTTCGTAGTAATGTTTAACTAAAATATCTGTTAGGGCATCGATCGCGGGACTAAATGCCGAAAAACATCGGAAAGTGTCCGCAGCACGAAAATTTGTATATGTTACGAGTATTTCGGTCCCAAAATTGTGATTTGAAAGCGGCGATTTTAAGCAATCAAATCAGCTGTTTGACATTTCTGTCTTCTTCTTTGTACATTCTGGCCTCTGGCACTTGCTGCCAATCAGTGATGCCAACTTTTGTTTCTGGCTGATTTAGGCGTTTTCGATGTTTTCGCTATTCACCTATAACCTAGACGGGAAGTGTAAACAGTCCCGTCGAACGGACTTTTCGCGAAAAGCACAACGGACTCCATCATCAAAGGTATTAAATTAAATAAATATAGGAGGATGGCCGACGAGTGTGTTTGTCCAATTTGCGATCGAGAAATAAAATCGAATCAGAGTGCGGTGGAATGTTCTAGTTTTTGTGCATGGATTCACAAAGGTTGTTCTGGATTAAGTAGCACAGAATTCACGAAAATTTCCATCAATTCTAAAAAATCTGGCCAACATAATTTGGAGTGTAAGTCCTGCAAGACAAGTGTGATTAAGAGAGTTTCAATGGGAATTAGTCGCAGCTCACCTTCAGCGGCAGTGAACGTAAGTCAGGATCAAGCCGATCCCGATCCCCATTTGAACCCACAAAAGACTGGCAGCAGCCGCAGAGGTTCTGTTAAGAGCACGTCTGATGGTGCAATAGACAATGAAAGTTTGGTTATGGTTAAAAATCAAATTGCAAATTTGCAATAGAAAAACACTACTTCTAACAAGGACGTTATTTCAGCTATATCAACTGTTTTTAATCTGTTATTTCAACAAAATAATGAAATTCATTCCGCTCTTAACGAACTTCGGTCTATGCAGCGTGCAAGAGCCAACAGAATTGCTGAATTGGAGAAGGAAGTTTCGGAATTGCGAAAGCTTTTTGAGACTACTCCCGGTTTGGGAGCACGAAATTCTGAAAGTTCTGTCACGTCTAACAATAAAACATCATTGTTTATAATGTAGTAAAGAGTACGTCAGATATCCCAGCTACTCGAATCAAAGATGATAGAGTCCAGGTAGTGAACTTTTTGAATAGGATGGAATTGGATATTTCTTTTGAATTTAAAGTAAGAAGACTGGGGCGCCCTAACTTACAACCCAGACCTATGAAAGCAATCTTTGGAGATCCAGCGATGGCTATTCATTGCATTCGTCAGAGAAATACGCTGAAAGACCTTAATATAAATATTAAGCAAGATCTCACTTTAATGCAGAGACAAGCTTAAGAAGTTAGTTGGGAAGCTGAAGCAGAGGAGGGACAATGATGAAGCAGACACTGGTATTAAATATCGGAATGGGGCACCATACATTGCTAAGTTCTCGCCAAGACCAAGTCAGATTCCAAAAAACGGGGTGGCTGCCTGAGATGTTACTATCAAAATATTGGAGGAATGCATACAAAGCTCAAGGAAATAAAAAAAGCAATGTTGCTTTGTGACTATCATGTTGTGATTCTTGTGGAGACGTGGCTCGGCAACTCATACTCACCGGGCGTTAGTTTTGATGGCTATACAGTTTTTTGGACAGATAGAAGTTCATCAACAAGTGAAAAATCCCGAGGTCGAGGAGTCCTAGTAGCTGTGTCTAATAAATTTAAATCAAGAAGGTTGGCAGCTACATGTCATGAAGTGGAACAAGTTTTTGTTGAGGTAAAGCTCAATAGAAAAGTATTTATCTTGGGCTGCGTGTATATTCCTTCAAATTCTTCGCATGATGTGTATGATCTTCACCACAAGTCCATTGAAGCGATCATTGAATCACATTCTCATGCAGACCTATCAATCTTTGGAGACTACAATCTACCTGATGCTACCTGGTCCAATGCAGAACATGGACTCTCGGTCACCAATCCAGCGAGCTCTCCTGCCCAGAATATAGCTGAAGCATTTGCATTTTTAAATTTATATCAAGTCAATCATATACCTAACAGTAGGAATGTATTTTTAGACCTTTTATTTTGTCATAGACATATAAATGTCCAACGTGCTAGAGATATCTTGTCGACAGAAAGTGTACATCATTCTGCTTATTGTTTTGAACTGCAAGCCAGGTATGATATTCTGGAGCTCGATCTTACTTATTACATATTAATAATTCTTTATTTAGCACCTGGCTAATAACACAAGTATGTATAAACAAACAATTGTAAGGCATATCCATTAAATTAAATGTAAACAAAATTATTAAATATGTCAAATATAAAAATTAAAATTAAAATAACGATACATCGATTCAATAGAATAAAACTTATTAAAACAGAACAGTACACTCTTTTAAAAACATTACCATTTTGTTAATGCTGATTACAATGTTATTAAAATTTTTTTTGGCCTCTTGTAATTGGAATGGCTGTTTCAAGAGTGCGGATGTGGATGAATCTTTGAATATATTTTATCAAATTATTAATGAATGTCTTCATTGTCATGTGCCTCGACGCCGAGTTAAAAGTACCACTTTTCCCAAATGGTTCGACTCTGATCTTAAAAGCCTTGTTTGTAGAAAGAAGGAAGCTCAGGAAATATACGCAAAGTAAAAGCCATAACGATTATATTATTTTTTCTAATTTACGAACTGCGTAAGGCTGAGTCTAAACAGTGTTATGCATCTTTTCTAGATAAGACGGAGAGGTCTTTAATGAACAATCCTAAATTATTTTGGAAGCATGTAAGTGGTCTGAGACAGACTAACGCAGACATCTAGGGGGAAATGTGGCTCATAGCAGTGGCGAGATTGTTGAGTTGTTTGCCAAACATTTTTCTAGTGTATATGATCGTTCCAATTGTCAAATACCCGCCTTTCCATGTGACCCCTATAAAAACATACAGGTTAGATCGTTTAAGGTCTCTGAGCTTTTTGCCAAGATTGAGAGCTTGCCATTTAAAAACAATTGTGGACCCGACCAAATTCCCAATACCTTTCTAAAAAAATGTCTCTTTACAATAACAATACCTCTCCAGATGATTTTTAATAAATCACTGGATACACGTACATTTTCAAAATTATGGAAACATAGTTTTCTTACCCCAATTTTCAAATCTGGAGATGCTGATGACGTTGGTAATTACAGAGGGGTGTGCATTCAGTCTACAATCCCTAAACTATTTGACACCTTAGTATTTGACCAGCTTAGCTGGAGCTGTAAAGGGATGGTTCATGATAGCCAATTTGGTTTTTGCAAGGCTAAATCAACCACTGATAATTTAGCAACCTATAAGATTGCCTTGTTAGAGCCCTTGGAGAGAGGTGAACCAGTTGATGCTGTCTACACCGACTTCTCAAAGGCCTCTGACAGAGTAAACTTTAAAATTCTTCTGGCCAAGTTGAAGGCTATGGGTTTTTCTGAGCACCTAAGCGAGTGGCTGGAGAGCTTTCTCACAGGCAGAACTCAGGCCGTGAAAGTAAATAACGACATATCCTCAACTATTGAGGTAACGTCAGATATTCCCCAAGGCTCCCATTGCGTCCCACTACTGTTTATTCTCTTCGTCAATAATATTGCTGAGATTCTACAACACAGGCGGTGACTCATGATTGCGGACGATCTAAAGATATTTAAGGTTATCAAACAGGAGGGGGACGCATTGGAGTTCCAACATGACTGGACTTTCGCGGTGGACGCAGGATAACCACTTATATCTGAATGTTGGGAAGTGCTTTCATATCAGTTTTTTTCGTTCCAAACAAAGATTTCCAACAATTTACTCCATTAATGGCATTAATCTGTCTTACTCCAAGACCATTAAAGACTTGGGAATTGTATTTGACAAAAGGCTAAATTTCAACGAGCATGTATCTAGAGTGAGTGTGAAGAGTATGCGAATGTTGGGATTTGTGTTGAGAAATTGTGATGCATTCTCGGTTCGGACCACAAAGGTGGTGTATGGCTCCCTTTTTAGATTGTGTGTTGAATATGCAACTGTTATTTGGTCCCCTTTTAAAGCGATAAAGACCAGATTGAAACGGTTCAACACCGTTTTCTAAGATTTATGGCATTTAGGATGGGTATTAGCATGACTAACTGCCACAGAGTCGACATACTGAATTCACTAAACTTAGGTACGCTGGAAAGTAAACGTTGCATGTTTGATGCGTGCTTTGTGTATAAACTTCTGCACGGAATGATTGATTCACAACATTTGTTATGCAAAATAGGACTGCATATACCCGGGGGGAGGCTGAGAAATAGTGATTTGTTTTATCTTCCATTTCACTCAGCTAATTATGGCTTACATTCACCCATTGATAGGACTCTAAAGTTGCTTAATTCGCTCGGCTCTAGAATTAACATATTTAACTGCAGTCTTTCTTGCTTCAAGAAAATCATTGTATCCCAGTTATTGCGATTCGATATTTATTTATATTACTCATTCTAGGCTCTCTGTTTTAGTTTAATATGTATATACATATTTAAGTTTGTTGATATACATATTTACTGTAAACAATTTTTATAAAAGGGGGTTACCCGTAAATTTCGTAAAATAAAATAAAATAAATAAAAGAAATTTCCTAACCACAAATATGTTTTAAAAATATGCAATATTTACCTGCATGATATCCATAAGGGAAAGTAATCATAATTTCTCCTGATTCTTGGGTAATCTAGAAATGAAAAATTCATTACATAAATAAGAAAAATCAGAATAAAATAAATTTAAATGTATTACATATATTTACCATGTCAATTATTTGCAAGTAGTTAAATACAAAATACACAAAGGATAAAATAAGAAGGCTTTGAACAAAAAAATAGTTTTAAATCGATTTTCTGAAAATATAAAATATCTTAATAGTCACATGGGACTTTATTTAGTTAAACCTTCATTGCAATACCCTGCATAACTTTCTTACTAAGATGTGCTCCTTGTTGGAATACACCAAACTCTCTTTCCGATGGTTGTTTTAAAAAAATACTTTTCTAAATATAACAAATTGCAATTTTGACAATAATTCTTTTGAAAAAAGTAAAATTTCTGTTAAACTTGACGGTCTTGGTATTCGAGATTCGTTCACTTTGTTTTTCCGCATTCTTAAATTTAAGTTTAAGTTAATGATGTAACAAATTTGCTAGAAATGATTTTAACTAAAAATATCTTAAATTATTCTGACGACTTAAGCTTTATTTAAAATTCTTAGCTTTCACTTTGCAATCGAGAAAAGATACTGGAAGATGAACTACCATGTAAACAGAAGAATTAAGATTTTAAGTTTTCTCAGGTGTTCGTAGGTAACCTAATATTGCAGTCAGTATATCAGACAGGACACGTCTCCTTGCTCTTAAAAGCTTTGAAAAATAATGCCTGATTAAAAGCTCTACCTTCTACATCTTCAAGGAATTTTTTCAATGATTCATTTTTCGTATTTCCATTGCATTGAGAGTTGGTTTACATGTCTGTGAACAATATATCTGCACTTGTGGCAAAACAGTAAATATCTATGGTCTACATGGGCTAAACTGCAAAAGTGCGGAACATATGTGCAGACACAGGCTGATTAACAACATAATCAAGAGATCTCGGATAAATGCGGAATTCCCTGCTGTTTTAAAACCGCCTGGATTTGATATTGGTTCCTTGGAATTGGCGTTATTTTACTATAATAATGCCCCAGGACGTTATTTTGCTGTAATAATGTTATAGGGCGTTATTTCTTATTTAATTACTAATTATAAAGCCCTAGAGCGTTATTTTTTTATAATAATGTTCTAGGGTCTTTTTTATTTAACTGACTATGACATAATGTCATTCTTTGTCAATAATAATCTAGTCGAACATCAATTTTATTTCTAGTACCTATAGATTTTGTATATGTTACTTAATAAACTTATACATATATACAAAAAAAAAATACAAAATAAATTAAAATTTAAATATTTTGAATTGATTTGAAATTTTCTAAAACCCACATTCTTAAATATATGCAGATCTAGCCATCTTTGAAAGGACTATTTTAACATTTTGAACGCCAAAAAACTACTTATTTATTGGATAAAAATTAATAATGACTTTACTTTGCACCATAATATTAAAAAAAGAAGGGTTTCTTATGATATTGGATCTTTATCCATAATTGAAAGCTTAGGCCCCAAATAATCATTAGAATTTCCAGCTTATGATCATCACTGAAATTGATAGACCACTTGTTTAGACCTTATCTTGATGGAAACTCTTTTTACATGGTACAAAGTATGCGAAATCCACTGTCTAATTAGTGTTTCGCTACAATAGGTTCATCAGAAGTTGTGTACCCTTCTTATGAAACTAATGTAATGTTACATTACCATAATTGTTGAAAAATACACCATTATTTCTGCATTCATGAACTGTAAAATGAGATTTTTTTTTTAGATATCTCATAAACAATACATGAATCGAGCTCTTCTAAAAAAAACAATATTTGGCCCATCTAAAAACCCATTAAATATTTAATTTATCACCTTACAAAGAATACCCAAAAACAAAACTAACATAGATTTACCTTATTGTAAGGAATAGAATACTGCTTTAAAATTTGGGGAGAAATAAGAGTCATTTTGTGTCTCAAAAAAGCCTGGCAAGTTTTGTAGGAAGAAGGGAAGAATCCATTAGCTAATCGTTCCAATCTTCTGCCATGTTCAGGAGGTATGGCATACCTAAAATAAACAAACTAATTACAGATATAAATATTTATTTTTAACTTAAAATAACAGATATTGACTTGAAAGTTACAATATACTTAAGCGATATATGTAATACTGACAAGAAAAGCTCTTTTACCTATACATTGCAATGGCAAATTACTGGTAATTTATTTTTCGGTAAGAAAATTCGGTAACTTACGGTAATTTTCGGTGACATTGGTAATATTTTTATTTTAGAAAATAATATCTGCTTTTTCTTATCTTCACAAGTTTTACAAATATTTCATAACTAAGTGATTAACTTTCGAATTTAATATTCTGGTAATATTCAGTAATACTGATATATTTCAGGGTATTTACACATATTTTTTCTCAGTTAACATGCATAAGGGACAATATAGTCTAAAAACCTTTGTTGCTTGCTTTTTTTTAATTACAGTAAAAAATAGAGCTTAAACTATTATGAAATCATATTAAATATATTAAATACTATAACAAAAATAACCTATTAACTCGTATTTCTAAAAAAAAATGTGATCATACGATTAAGGAAATTTTAACAAGCTATTTTTTTTGGAACAATTACACATTTAAATCCTTATCTAAATCGGAGGTTGCCGTTTATTGAACGCTGAAGAAATAGAAGACACAGATGACCCTTTTTTTAAATATTGTCCACCAGATCTCATAATAGTCATCTGGCAAGATGAAGGTCCAAAAGGTTCGGGCATTACAACATTAATAACTAGAGTGCCAGTCAATGAGCTTCTGTTCATAGAAATAAATACTCACTTTCCAGTTTTCTCGTGGCAAGCTTATTTTGTAACTGATATGTAAAGATGCATATTGGTGGAAACCCCAAAATAGAATTTGCTACATGTTATTAATCCTACAAAAAATTCCTCTCCACCAGGTAGTAGGAAATTGATTGCCCACAACTCATGTTATTCCTAAATTGAAGGATGATTGTCAAACTGTCAATAAACTTCATTGCTTCCACATATTGATTTGAAATGATCGCAGGTCATGCAGTGACGTAGCAGGGCTCGGTTGGGCCCTTAAGCAAAAGAACATAAAACAATGAAGAAAAGAAACTTTTCTTCACTGCTTGTAATTTCAGCATCGACTTAAAAAAAGGTCTAACATTTTAAAAAATTGAGGAATGCCAACTATAACTGATGATTACTCAAAAAAGAGTCCCTACTCGTGGTATGCATTGCGCCCCTTGCTGCTTATTCATGTTGTATGATATAGTCGACGGCAGTCTAATAAGTTGGGTGTATCGTTATCGTAAACTTTTCTAGTGTTATTTTCGTCAAGCCTACATATCTTAGTTTAAAAGTGAGTGGTCCGTAGGAAAACTGAAAAGGTCTTATATATTTTTATTTGCTGAGAAAGAGAGCCAAATATAATTTCTAGTGGCTATCAAACATCTGCATTTGTATG
Organism: Kuschelorhynchus macadamiae; assembly: GCA_030620095.1. NCBI lineage: Eukaryota > Metazoa > Arthropoda > Insecta > Coleoptera > Curculionidae > Kuschelorhynchus > Kuschelorhynchus macadamiae. The sequence goes on along the minus strand of JAUTXW010003806.1, from coordinate 107,599 downwards.
TCTACTAAGACAAAAGTTGGTTTAGAATTGTTAAAAATAAAATTCAAAATATGTTTAAAACGTCAAAGTAAAAATGTGATTACCTAATTACTAATATATAACTAGGTACCCCGAAAAAAAATATTTTTTTAAAAGAAATAATTGCCTTAAGTTTATTTTATTTTGTTCTACTTTATTATAATACATTAATTATCAATCGAATAATTTTTGAGATAATTTTATTTAAAACACTGTTTGGTTTACTCACCTCTGTAAATTTAATCTAATGGTTGTCACCTCGGTTGTCACATTTTTTAGGAGTATTATCAGTGCCAAAAAACTTTAGGGTAAAATCTGAAGTAAAATGGAAAGCAAAAAATGTTTTTTTCGGGTTTTTTTAGATCATCAAACAAAGAAAATGGTGCTAAATTTAGTAAGCTATTTTGAAGAGGAGCAAAGAAAATGTACAGAAAACGGTAAAGTAATAAATCCACAGTCTGTCCAGAAAAAAGTATCAGAAGCGCTAAAGTTGAACATAAGAACCGTACAAAGGATTGTTAAAGAAAAACGCGATAATATTCCAGCGAAAAAATAAAACTAAAAAAGAGCAAAACTCAAGATTTAAACGGGTGTATGAAGACGGAAGTAAGAAATGTAATATACGACTTATACAAATCAAACGTTCACATAACACTTACAGTTTCTAAGGGACCTTGAGATTTTAGAAATTGGGCTTAAATCTTTGTCAAAATTAATCAAGCATCTAGGATTTAGGTATAGAAAAGACTGCAATCGAAAATATTTGTTGAAAGTAATTTTTTTGGATGAAACATGGGTTTTTTCAAACGGGAATGGGTCGAACTCCTGGCAAGATAATTCGCCTAAATCAGTTGAAAGAAAAAAGTTTGTGGTTCAGGAAAAAGTTTCTTATTTTGCATGCTAGTTCACATCGAAGTGCTGATTACCACGACAGTATGAATAAGCAATCTTCTGAAAAGGGGCTAAAGAAAATGCTTATTCCAAATTTAGACAGACTCTCATTAATTGTTTTGGACCATACATCATATCATTCTAGAACGTTAAACAAACAACCAAATTCATCACGGTAAAAAAAGTGACATTTTTCATGTGGTTATTAACTAAAAATCAAAATCTGCTTTCAATAGAAAAATCTTTAAAAACACAAAAAATTTACGCAGTGGATGAAATTTTGAAGAAACATGGACATGAGGTTTTGCACTTGCCTCTTTACCACTGCCAATTTAATGTCATGGAGCTAATATGGGCCGGCGCAAAATCTTATTATGAAAAACATGTTGGCGCAAGACTTACATCAGAAGAAATTCTAAAGGTATGGCAAGACTCTTTAGACCATATATCAGAGAACAACGAAAAAAGGTGGTAGAACATATCAAAAAAATAATTATGGAGTGGTGGGATCGAGAAAAACTGTTAGAAGTCCAGATAAAACCAGTAATTTTTTCAGCATCTGAATATGATAGTGATACATCTGAAGATGGCTCAGATAGCGAATTTTAAATTTTATATTATTTTTTAGCTATTATTTTGTAGTGTAATATGTACTATTTTTATTGAGGTACTAAGACTGTTTAATGTTTCACGACTAAATCCAGTGTTTTGTATTTTTCTCTTTTAATTGTCGTATAATTAGAATTTAGTGTTGCACATTTTAATTTAATTGAACGTTGTATAGCTACTAGGTTAATTGCGTTTAATAAATGTTTATTTCAACCAAATAAGCGATGCATTTGGTTATATCTTATTTTATTACAATTAAATAATTATTTATTTAGGCCAAACAGATATTCTAAAATAAATATATATAAATCTTGCTCAAATGGATATTTGTTTCGCGTATAGCAAGAAAATATTTCTTTGAATAAACTCCTTTTTTATTTCAGTTAAAATAATCTCTTTTATCAGTGTGTAAATTTTTGCTCTTGTTCAAACTAGCTTATTAAAATGAAACCCCATTTTGATACAAGTTGACTGAAGACAACAAATATATAAATTTTATAACAAAATTTTAGCTTAAGTTTTTTAATCTTGGACTCAAGTTTTGATTCAAATAAAAAAAATACGTAGCATCCCTTATTTGGAGAGCTTTTTAAAAGCTTTTGATAGCAAAAGTTTATTTATTTGACCAAATTTTAGAGCTTACAACCCGTTGGGTTCTCTTATTATCAGATATATAATATCAAAATGGCATTTGGTTAGTCGAGCTTCTAGTAAATCGACCTGCCAAGCAGTGATGGCATACATTAAGAAAAAAACAAAAATGACTGCAAATGAACAACTGTTGGTATCACAACTACATACAAATGGAAACACAAAGCCACTCAGAAAGGAAATATAATGTAGAACTTCAGGACACGAATTTTTTGGATGTCCTTCATAAACTGCAATAATTTTATATTTATAGGGTATAGACAATCAGATTTTCAGCGCAATAATCAGAGTAAATACGACAATTATAACTTAATAATTAAAATGCACAGAACAAATTTTTAAAAAAATTATCAGACTCTCTATACCAATGTGCGGAACTTTATTGCCAACAAAGATTAAATAATTAAGAAATGTTCAATAATGTATTCTTAGTGCTAAGTGAAATAAAAACAACGGAAAACATTGAGGATAGCTGAATGTTCAGGCCTATAATCTAATATGATGTTATTCATTAATTCAAATACACAGGAGCAGTTTTGATGTATGTAAGAAGTGATGTACAGTTCAATATGGCAATCAATATGATGGGCATTATAACTGTTGTTGGTGTCAATTTGTTGTTGGAACTATAGATGGAGTAAAATGTATTATTGGAGGAATGTACCGTTCACCCACCTTCACTTGAAAATGCTTGTATGGACAAAAAACGTATACTTCGAAATATCAATATTGATTATAAAAGTAGCAAGTGTTTTTATTGTGGAAAAATAAAATATATTATTGAATAGTATAGTAATAGTAAATGAACGCAATGTTGAAAATTTTCTACAGACACCAAAAAATACACACCACTCTCTTATAGGTGTAAATTTAAGTAACATATTAAGTAATATTTATAGATATGATAGTAAAATAACATTCTCTCAATGTATAACACGACAAGCATTTCATAAAATTAATTTAAAACTTCTAGAGGGCAACAGGGCCAGCGATTCTACAAAAGTCGATATATTATACAATAATTTGAATAAAGCATGTGAGAATGTATTTAATTTGTCCAACCTAATTAAAGAGATTATAAACAAAAATACTAATGTACACTGGTATGACAACGAAATCAGAGTGAAAGCAGGTGAATGCTATAAAGCATATAAAAAATATTGTTCCGGATTGGCCGGTACACAAACACGTAGAATCTGAATGCACTCCTTTTATTCAAAACACGGGTTACAGGTATCAAAGGTAGACACTGGTTAGATTTAACAATCGTAACTAAGGTAACTTTAAACTTATCAATGTGAGGTTTTTAACACTTCGAAATCTCAATTACAACCGAATCAAAATGAGGCCTCGCGGCGCGCTTATATAGCCTTTAGAAAAGGATGGAATGATCTAGAAAATTCTAGAATAATCTAAATAGTACAGGGTGAGATGAATTAAGCCTAACAGAACATTTGAGAACGATTTTTGCCACCAACATAGTCGGTACATGGATGAAAATTAAGGTAAGTCTACTTCAATAAAATAACAAACAATAAATAAATTCATCTAAATCTTAACAAATCTATGACTAAGGCTAAATTCGTAACATTGCCCCCTTCCCAGAGTTGATCGTCCCAATCAAACATCTTCGGTATCTTGGTAATGGGCTAATCGATGGAGATGCACCACTTTCATTTTTGCATGAGGGCTTTTCTGAATCCGGTATACCAAGTCATTCAGTCGGGTCACCACACGATACGGGCCTTCCCATGATTTCTGCAACTTCGGAGAGCGTCCCTTAGTTCTTTTTGGATTGTATAACCAAACTTTTTCACCGACTGTAAATCCAGTGTGATTGACTCGTAGATCATAACGTGACTTCATTCTATCGCTTTCTATCTGTAATTTATGGCGGACCTCTTCATGAATTTCTCTGAGGCGTTCACTAACCTGGCTGGCATAATCCGTAGTAGTTATCTTATTGTTCGGAGGTCGTCCAGTCAAGAGGTCGACTGGAAGCTGTAAATCAGATCCAAATATTACACTGGCGGCAGGTGTTTTTCCAGTGGATTCATGAACTGCAGAGCGATAAGCCAGTAAAAATGGTTGAATATATTTATCCCAGTCACTTTGTTGTTCATTAACTTGGATTTTCAGGTAGTTCTCCAAAGTTCTATTAAATCTTTCAACCATTCCATCCGACTGCGGATGAAGAGGTGTTGTTCTTGTCTTATGAATTCCTAATAGGCTGCACAAGCTTTTGAAGTTTTTTTTTTGGAGTCTGTTCTATTTTAATATTTTGTCATAGTGTTATCTGTTCTTTGTTGTTTGTATTTATCTTCTTTTGTTATTTTACTTATTTTATATTCTTTTTTCTTTATATATATATTTTTTAATGTGTTCTTTTTTTTTTTTTTGGAAAGTGTTTACTCATGATTCTTCCATTAGCATTAGTCAGAAATTACTTTATTTTTTATCTATTTTTCTTTATATATACATTGTTTTATAGTATACTAAGCTTTGTCCACAAATACTATGTATTTACGATAATAAAGCATGTTTGAATTTGAATTTGAATACATCGGATTCAAAATTTCTGCCTTGGTCGGAGTGTATTTCCCTTGGAATTCCATATAGGCAAATCCATTCATGAAATAGTACGTCGGCGACAGTGATGGCTTCTTGATTGGATATTGCGTAGACTTCTGGCCATTTGCTGAGGTAATCCATCGCTACTAACACAAAGCGATTCCCGGACTTACTAACTGGAAATGGTCCTGCTACATCTATCGCAATTCGTTCGAAGTGTGCTCCCACGTTGTACTGCTTCATTTTGCCACAAGTACGAGTTTGGGGTCCTTTACTGGCGGCGCAGTCTTTCGGCACCAATCTTTCACATCTGTACGACTTCCTAACCAATAAAACCTTTCTCGAACTTTTTCAAGAGTCTTCATAACACCAAAATGTCCTCCGCCTACACCATTGTGTACGGCTTGCAATACTTCAGGAATTCTCTTTGAGGGCAAAATAGTTTGGTATTTGTTATTTTTGCCATCAGAACTTTCCCAGATTCTTTTTAACAGGTCGTCTTTTACCACCAAACAGTCCCATAAAGCCCAGTATCCTTTAAATTTCTGGGATTTGGCTGCAATTTCTTCGTAACAAGGTCTTGGTGATTTTTCTAATTTCAGTTTAATTATAATAATAATAATAATAAACGTCTTTATTAAGCATATGCATACATATACAATATATACACACACTTAGGCCACAGATGGTGAAGTTTAGCTGTTGGCCATTCCTCCACTTAACCATGACCTGTGACCCTTATGTGGCCTACGATAAAAAAAAAAATACAAATTGCAAACTTCTTTAGCACAAAAGTATAACAGACTAGACTAAAGTAAAAATGTGTATCTAATTACATAGTAATAAGTTCTTATAATCTATTCTGAGTCTTCTTATACTACATTGCCTAAACTGTGACGGAAGAGTATTATAAAGTTTAACAAAACTATAAGAAAAACATTTTTGAAACAACGATGTTCTGTGCTTTGGTATTGAAAGATAGTTCATATCTCTTAAATTTAAGTTATGTGCATTATTTCCAAACTCTAATTTTTGGTACAAATACAAAGGTTGCCTGTTGACTAGTAGTTTTTTAAAAAATATCATAGAACAGAATTTGTACATACGATCACATCTTAACCAGCCAATTTGCCTGATATTGTTGGATACAGAGTCATATTTCCTTAAATTAAATATAAATCTACAACATGTATTTTGCACATACTGTATTCTATTCTTTGTAATGACATCAAGGAATGGAAAATATACAATATAGCAATAATTATAAATTGATATAACAAGGCTTTCACACAACTTTTTTCTCATTTTAAAATTTAATATATATCTATTGGAGTATAACAGTTTCATTTTTATATAACTTCTTTGTAAGAGACTTTGCACATGCTTATAAAATCTTAAATTAACATCCAAATAAAGGCCCAAATTTTTTGCACAATCTGAAAATTCCAAATAACTATTATCTATAATTAGCCGAAGTCTGTCCATAAGCACATTTCTTTGCTTCTCTGAACAAAAGAGAAGTACCTCTGTTTTATTTGGGTTAATTTTTAAGTTATGTTCTCGCGAATATCGCAAAATGGCATCTAGATCATCATTTAATAACTCCGATGCTCTTTCAGGATCTGAAGGATCAAATATTAACAAAACCTGACCATCATCAGCATATGTCTGTAAATGAGTATTTGAAACCACTGAGAATATATCTGCAGTATAAATTACAAAAAGCAAAGGTCCAAGGATAGATCCCTGTGGCACTCCTGACACAACTGTTCTCGACTCTGACTGACCATTCTTTAGCCGAACTGATTGACATCTGTTAGACAGATATGACTTGAAAAATGATATTGTAATGTCATCAAATCCATAGTAATATAATTTAGAGCACCTGAGATCATGATCAATCATATCAAAGGCCTTTGAATAATCAAGGAGTGTCAAGATTGCCCCCATCTTTGCATCAAGAGCCCTTGCGATATTGTCCGTAATATTCAACAAAGCAGAGGTTGTGCTGTGCCCTTTGATAAACCCTGATTGATGAATCGGAATCAAATTATTTTGCTGAAAATATTGGAATATTTGTGTGTGGACCACTCTTTCCAACACCTTAGACAAAACAGGCAACAAGCTGACTGGACGCAAATCACTGACATTTACAGGAGTTTTTACTTTAGAAATTGGGGTAACAATTGAATTTTTCCAGCACTGTGGAAAATATCCTTTCTCTAAGCAACTGTTAATTATGTTAGTGACATGATTAATTACAGTTGGCAAGCTTAGTTTTAACATGAAAAGTGTCAAATCATCATTCCCAGCTGCATTGGATTTAATACTGTTAACACAATTATAAATATCAAATGGGCTAGCCAGTTTAAAGGAAAAATTTAAATCTTCGTTGAATTTGGTATTATTATAGAACCTTATCTTATTATCACAGTTATTAGTTTTCTGAAAAACACTACAGAAATAATCGTTAATGGTGTCTGGATTATACATATACAGAATATACATTAAAATCTTGCAATGTCCTCCATAGCTGACGTTGACCTTTTTGATTTCAAACATAAGCTAAATATGCAGTCTTTTCTCGAGGTATAGCAGCTTTTACAACATTTCTAAGAGTTTTATATTGATCTCGATTTTCTGCAGTGTTTTCCTGTCTTGCTCTAACCCTAGCTTTATCTCTTTCTTTCATTAAATTTTTAATTGCTGCGGTTAACCATGGTGCATGAGGTTTATTTACCCTTACAGTTCTAAATGGAGCATGAATTTCAAATAAAAATTTCAAATTATTAGTTAAAAAGCTAATTTTATCATCTATATCATTAATGTAAAATATATTGTCCCATGGAATACCTGCAAGATCTTGTAAAAAATGATTTTCATTAAAGTCTTTAAAATTTCTAAAGGTGACATACTTGGCAATTTTTTTATTCAATGGGACTTCTACTTTACAAAATGTCATCATATGATCACTAATTACACTAGCATCTATAATGCCACTATCAACTACAATGTCTTTTGTATACACAAAGATTGGATCTAACAGAGTAGCTGTTCGATCCGTCACCCTTGTTGGCTCATCTATCACTTGAACAAAACCATAACTATCAAATAATCTGCTGGCAGGATTCATAATGTTTAACATATTTATATTGAGATCACCAAGGGCCACAATATAATTATCCATTGGCAAAATTTCAGGCAGCAGGGTATCCAACACATTTACACAATCGCGAACATTATTACCTGTTCGGTACATAACACCGACTGCCACAGTCACTTTATTAATCACTTTGATTCGAATCCATAGGTATTCAAAACCCATGACAACTGGTAAATTGGGAAATGGGATAATCTCACATTTAAAGTCTGACTTGACATAAATGCCTACGCCTCCTCCTCTTCCAAGTCCACGATCTTTTCTGTAAAAATTATAACCAGGAATAGACACACAATCAGCTGTAGTCTTATCATTTAGCCAAGTTTCTGTGACACCAACAATATCAAGATCATTTGTTTGTACCAGATGCACAAAATCATTGAAACTTGTGAAAATTGACCTTAAATTTAAATGAGCACATTGTAAAAAAGTCTTATTTGGATTAATATTGGTCTGGATTGGCTGCTGCAATGAAAGTTTGATTTAGTCCCTGTCAGTAAAGTATTCCACTCTTCGACTGATCTGAATAATAATTGCTCGGCAAGGGCATTCTCGGTCCAATGCTGTGTGGTTAGTATCAAAGTTGTTGCTTCTATTTTTGTTATTTTTACCTGCACAATTTATACATCTTGTCATTTGTGACTTACAGTCTTTATAGAGATGATTTCCACCACATTTTGAACAAACTGTGTCTTTTGCCTTGCACTCTTTTGCATAGTGGTTATACCCCATATATAGGGCCAATATCTGGGTCTTCTTGCTGATTTTTGGATAACATTTTAGAGTCCCACTCTGGAGAGCTTTGAAGTTCTTCGGCAATGAAAATCGTCAGGATCTTTTCTTTCCTCGTGTCTGTTGCAATGTTTACAACTTTCTGGGCATGGTCTTCTTGATAAAGCATCAGCATTTTTATGATTTAACCCTTTGCGATGTTCAACTTTAAAGTCATATTCCTGTAGGCGCTGCAACCACCTGGCTATTTGTCCTTCGGGATTCTTAAATTGTAGCAACCATTTGAGTGATGCATGATCCGTCCTTGAAAGGAATTTTTGCCCATACAAGTACTTATGAAAGTGCTCCAATGTTTTAACAATAGCCAGTAAATCTTTCCTTGTCACACAGTAGTTGCGTTCAGGTTTAGAAAGAACCTTGCTGAAATAGGCTATTACTTTTTCTTCGCCATTTTGTACTTGTGACAAAATACCACCAATAGCGGCATTGCTAGCATCGGTGTCTACCATAAACATCTGGGATGGCTCAGGATATGACAACACTGGAGGATTACACAAGGCTTGCTTCAAGTTGTTAAATGCTTCTCTACATTCTTGGGTCCATACATAGCTGTGACTGCTTTCAGTAAGTCGATGTAATGGTCTAGCGATATTAGCAAAACCTTTTATGAATCGTCTGTAGTACGTACAAAGTCCCAGAAAACTCCTTAGTTCATGCCTGTCCTTTGGTATTGGCCAATTTTGAATGGTTTCAGTCTTCTCAGGATCGGTTTTTACTCCACGTTCGGTAATTACATAGCCTAGATATTTCACTTCTTTTTGAAAAAACTGGCACTTTTTGGGACTGAGTTTTAAGCCAGCCATTTTCTGGAAAACAGCTTCAATATTCTTTAAATGACCTTCAAATGTTTTCCCAAGAATAATGATGTCATCTAAATATACTAGGCATGTTTCCCATGTCATTCCATGTAATGTCCATTAAACGTTCAAAAGTTGCTGGGGCATTGCATAATCCAAAAGGCATAACTTTAAATTGCCACAGTCCAGTCCCAGTAGAAAACGCTGTCTTTTCTTTATCATCTGGATTAAGCTTAACTTGCCAATAACCACTTTTCAGGTCTAGGGTTGAGAACAATTTTGATCCTGTTAAAGTGTCCAAGTTACGATCAATTCTTGGTAAGGGAAAGCTATCTTTCTTTGTGACGTCATTAAGCCTGCGGAAGTCGACGCAGAATCTGGTGGAGCCATCTTTCTTCTTAACTAAGACTACTGGTGACGATCATGGACTTTGAGATGGTTCTATAATGTCTTGTTTTTCCATATCCTTAAGCATCTGATTAACTTCATGTCGCTTTGCCAAAGGTATTCGTCTTAGAGACTGTTTTATCGGCGCTGCATCACCAGTATTAATTCGATGTTGAACTATGTTAGTTTTTCCTAAGTCGCTGTCAGCCAAAGAGAAGACATCTTGATTTCTACTCAGAAGTTCTTCCAATTTGGACACCTGAACTTTATTCAGTAACTGTTGTGATGATTTCACCAGGTCTTTAAGTACCTTAGGTAAAGTATTTGCAGGTCCTGAAGGTGGCAAATTTGTGCAGGTAAATATTGTATTAGCAGGTTGACAGGTTTCGATCTTGTCACCCTTTTTGACTTGCTGGGGATATTCTTTAATGTTCATCGTTTTGACAAATATTGTATTTCTTCTACATCGACTCAAGGTTCTTGCTGGTAAAATTCCCTTTGCATGTAGCGGATATAGTCTTGAATTGGCTCGAACAAAATAACTTCTTCATCTAAGTCATCAAGCACTGCTTTCACTACGCATTCTGACCTCGCAGGTAAAGTAGCATCTTCTAGCAAAATAACTTCTCGGATAGTGAAATTGTTTCTTCGTGGCAGGTTCATAACTATTTCTTCATTTTTCGTTCGCAGGACTTGTTGAGGTATATCAAGGACAGTTCATAACATCAAGACCAAGTATGACGTCATCCATTATATTTGCGACGAAAACAGCGTGTATGAAGCTGGTGTTCCCCAGGGTAACTTCAGCTTCATGGATGCCTTTCACAGGTATAATTTCACCGTTGGCGGTTTCCAAGGCATATTTTCTGTATGGATTTTCTGTCTTGCAAGGATCTATAATATCTGGCCTTACGATGGTGTGGGTTGAGCCGGTATCTTCATTTCACAGTCCCGACCGCATGTCTTCCCCAGTACTACCAAGCTCGAGCCATTATTCTGCAGCCGGGATACTTTAATTTTTATTAATGATGATGGGGCTTGGTAGCACCTAACCAGCTTTCACCCTTTAAAACTGGCTAATGGGAGTTTTTCCTGAATATCTTCAGGAATCCCATTGCTGGTACAGCGGCTTTGCACATGTACCTCTTTACCACATTTTCAACAACGCATGCCTTTTCTTTGTCAGAAAGTTAAAGTTTTATTTTCGTCTTTCTGATGTTTAAGAAGAATGTCTTGCAGTTCTTTTATAATGTTAGAAGTATCTTCATTTCTAGTCCGGTATTCTGGAGTATACTGTAGTCTTCGGAGTTTTCCTTGACTCCTAGATGTTTGTTTAGCTGTTTTGAACTGAAGGGCATATGCCAGAGCTTCTGAAATCTTCTTTATTCTAGCCATTCTTAAAGCTTGGTTGGTATCATGATCACGAAGGCCTTCGATAAAACTGCTTACTGCCAACTCTTGCTTGATCTCTTCAGGGTAGGATGGATAATTCAAGTTAATTAGTCGCACAATATTGGTTTCATACTCTTGAAGACTTTCGTTATATTTTTGTCTTCGACATTGAAGTTGTGCTTTATAAACCTCCTGTAGATGTGCTTCTCCATAACGCATTTCTAGATGGCTTACTAATGTCCTAAAGTCATTTTGTTTATCTTCTGGTATGTTCCTTAACACCTCTATTGCTTCGCCACGCAAGGAACAAACCAGCCCTCGTGCCTTTTCGGCGAAATCCCAACTATTTCCTGTTGCAGCAGCTTCAAATTGTTTCAGGTAAGTAACCCACGGCACCTTACCATCGAACGTAGGTGGCTTTATCACATGTGATAAAGAGACAACGTCGGATTTGAACTCACTTTACTTTCCAAATTTCTGCATCTGGGATCGTAAACTTTGGACTTCTTGCTGCATTTGGTTATGAACCTCCTGAGCTTGCGTTTGCACTTTCTTCTCCATTTGTCGTTAGCGTCAGTTCAAGCAACGTTTTTCTAGTGATTTCTTCATGATTCTTTTCCATTTCTTGCATTTTTTGTTTTACGTCTTCTTGGTGCCTCCTCATATCTTCAAGTTCATTTTTTATGTCTTCTTGGTTCTTCCTCATGTCATATGTAAGTTCTTGCTTTAGTTCTTCTTGGTTCCTCTTCATATCTTCCTTAATTTCTTGCTTCATGTCTTCTTGATTTTTCTTCAGGTCGCCTAGTTCTTGCTTCATGTCTTCTTGGCCCCTCTTCATGTCTTCTTGGGTTTTCTTTATGTCATTATGCATTGCAATAATCAAGTTCATCAAAGAATCCAAATTGCTGCCATGATTATTGCTACTAATAGAAACTATTTCTTACTTCTTTAGCTTCAACTGGATCCTAATCCCGCTTCCGACACCAAATGTTCCGGATTGGCCGGTACACAAACACGTAGAATCTGAATGCACTCCTTTTATTCAAAACACGGGTTACAGGTATCAAAGGTAGACACTGGTTATACTTAACAATCGTAACTAATGTAACTTTAAACTTGTCAATGTCAGGTTTTTAACACTTCGAAATCTCAATTACAACTGAATCAAAATGAGGCCTCGCAGCGCGCTTATATAGCCTTTAGAAAAGGATGGAATGATCTAGAAAATTCTAGAATAATCTAAATAGTACAGGGTGAGATGAATTAAGCCTAACAGAACTTTCGAGAACGATTTTTGACACTAACATAGTCGTTACATGGATAAAAATTAAGGTAAGTCTACTTCAATAAAATAACAAACAATAAATAAATTCATCTAAATCTTAACAAATCTATGACTAAGGCTAAATTCGTAACAATATCAAAATGATTGTAACAATAGTAACTGTTCAGAATGGAATAATTATAAACAAAAAAGAAATGTTGTAAATTTGTTGAAAGGTAAAAAAGCAAGTACTATGAAAATAAAATTGATAAAAATAAGTAACAGTAAAGAAATGTGGCAATGTTTAAAATCACTTGTATGCAAAAAAGAATGAAGAGCTTTGCTTCTCTAGTATAAAATTCAAATGCAAAGTTGGGAGTAAGTATGTAAAACTGTTAGTTATAAATGAAAGACAGGCTTCATGCTGGTTTAAATCTCACTTCCTTTACATTTTACAAAGTTACACATTAATGGTTAGCTAAAAAGGTACCAAAAAATTCCTCATAAGGGGTCGAAAAACCAGGAACAATACCTATGCCAAAAAGCCACTCAAAGATATTTTAACTTTCTATTTCAGATTTTTATGAATAACAAAGGAGGCACCAAAAGCACTTCTATCAAACACTACTCCAATAAGTACCATCCAAGAGTGCAAAAACGCAAAATAATATATGTTTAATCAGTAGATATTGTATAGTTATGTAAATAGTATTAAAGTTAGTTTAAAGTGTACACAATTGCCTGTTTTGAACTGTTGGCTTGATGAGTTCCACTCAATATCTATACTTACTTAACCTTAAGAAAATATATTCCCTTAAAAGTGGAAAAATGTCAATAATGTTCCTAATTCAACTGTTTTTTAAGAAACATTTAACCCAACAGAATATGTAATTCTGAATTTTGAAAACTTTTCTTTGAAAACTGAAAATTTTCCAAATATTTCACTCCTGTGAATACTCTGCCCTGTATCGAGAAAGTGATAAAAAGGCAGTATAATATTTATTATTTCAATTTGCACAAACTTTTCATCCGAAATCAATTAAGTTTCCAGAAGGGTCATCCATGTGAAACTGTCATCCAGCTAACAATTACAAAATGGATGTATTTAATTACTGAAAATTAATATATTGGAAATACCTAGGAATACTCGGAAATACCTAGGAGTAGTTGGTAATACTTTGGAAAATATTTTGCATTTTTTTATGTTTCTGGTGTTGCCATATATTGTTTTAACTTAGAACGACTTAACTTCTTGAAATTTAACATATGTTTGCCATTTCCGGCATAACCAACCGAAAGTGTCACATTTTGACATTTCCAACTAAACCGGAAGATGTCACCTAATAAATTTGTACAATAAGATAGAAAAGTACAAATCCTTTTGTTCAGAGTTAACCATTTAGCTATCAGATAAAAACAAAAGAAAAGGACTCTACAAAATGTCACACTTAGTATGTAAGGCCGTTTCCGGAGCATTGCAAGATTTACACTTTAACATGATTCTTTTATATAGAATTCTTATTTTGTTGCACTAGAAATCAGTGACTTAAATTCTTATTGAAGTCAGTTGAAATCTACGAAAATCCTTTTTCTGCTGAACTAGATAAACAATTTTGTTTGCATCATATAAACAAAAATGTTTTTCTATCCTTTATTTTATACTATTGTCCTGATATAAATTTGGAATCAGTTTTAAATTAAATGTTCATTTTATAAAATTAGATTAGGTTAGGTCAGGTTTGTTTTGTTTGTAGGGGGTAGTATGCTGTGCAAATTAAACGTGTATACTGCCTTCAAAACAAAACTAAAAAAAAAATAAATTTAGGAAATATCTAGCAAACATGTATATTCTTACCATGTTTTAGGAGCTCCAAAATGCAAATAATTTATTGAATAAAGGTCCATATCCTCTGTATGCCAGGCAAATGTAGTCTTCCACATTCCAAAATATAAATATGCAGTATTCACTCCTTCAATTGAAATACCATAGTCCTCATTTACATAATCCAAAATGGTTCCCAACCTATTTATGTTCCATTCCTAATACAACAATTAACTTTAAAAATAACTAATTTAAATTGTTATAAATCAGCAAGAGCCAATAAAGAAACAAAATAATATCAAACCAAAACACGGGAAAATCAAAGAAAAAAGATTTTTTCTTTGTTTTTTTGGGTATAATTAAAGTGTTACCTGTAACCAACCAACCAACCCATGTAAATAAGTCTGGACCGAATTTATCAGGCATTTGAACCAATATTTGATTCTTTACAACATTTTTGAGAATTATTCCAAAAAAATTTTCAGAAATCATTGCTTGTTGAACTCTTTGAAATATATGAATAAACCACTTTTCAAACTTTTATAGATTACTGATTACTTACATCAACATTACTATCAGTTAAACTGCCTGAAACATCAGCACCATATATAGGGGCAACATAGGTAATGTTCTTCCAATATTTTCTTTCCAAATCTTCATAATCAAAATGTCTAGGAGTTGCATAGCGTTCAGAATTGGCTAAATCTCGATACTGTTTGACACTCATGGATTTTTTCTACAATAGCATTAATATCTCAATGATATATAATTAATTTGGGCTAACTTTATTCAGAAAAATTATTTCATGCCTATTTTAATAAAACTGTTCATAAAAATAATACAATTTAACTTGTTTATTAACCATTTAATAAGAAATATCTATTTAATAACATTAATAATTAATAATAATCACTATTACTTTTTTTCCAAATTCTGTTTAATTATGTTAAATATACCTTAAGGATTTTAAGGGATAAACATAATAATATATCACTATCAGTTATTTGTATTGCAATGTATGTGTTTTTAGATATTACTGTTCTGTTAACCGAATGGGATATTATTGTAATTGCATAAAGTTTAAGTAAAATGCTAAATACTTGTGTTAAATTTATTTTTTTACTTCCGTTGTAGAAGGGAAGTACCGTAATTGTGAAAAAATCACCCAAATCTTTGTTGCAAAAAAGGGCTTTACGCTTTATGTATGACATACAAAGAAGAGATATATATGTATATATATATGTATATATATATATATATATATATATATATATATATATATATATATATATATATATATATTATATATGTTTTTTGGTAAAAGGGATTCATTTATGTAAAATGTAATTTAATTTTAAGGTACTATACTATTTTAATCATGTACTTAAACTCTCTAATATTTTCTCTGCGCGAAAGTATATGACACTACCGCGGATTTTAATTGTTGTTTAAAATAAAAAACATTATTTTTATTGAGGTCCCTTTTATTAAAATAACTGAACAATAATTGCTTGCAAAATGCTAAATACTTGTGTTAAATTTATTTTTTTACTTCCGTTGTAGAAGGGAAGTACCGTAATTGTGAAAAAATCACCCAAATCTTTGTTGCAAAAAAGGGCTTTACGCTTTATGTATGACATACAAAGAAGAGATATATATGTATATATATATGTATATATATGTATATATATATATATATATATATATATATATATATTGTTCAGTTTTGGTAAAAGGGATTCATTTATGTAAAATGTAATTTAATTTTAAGGTACTATACTATTTTAATCATGTACTTAAACTCTCTAATATTTTCTCTGCGCGAAAGTATATGACACTACCGCGGATTTTAATTGTTGTTTAAAATAAAAAACATTATTTTTATTGAGGTCCCTTTTATTAAAATAACTGAACAATAATTGAAAACTACATAAAAGTGCAATTTTTAATTTCAAGGCATTTTCTCTTAAGTAAAAAAAAATAATTATTTATAAATTAGTGTTTATACTTATAAAATATTGAACAGTAAATTAAAAAATTAACTTGGAATTCGTAAACGCCATTTTAATCCAATGAGAAGGTGTGAGAGCATATTCTACTGTTTAGTTTAACAGGTCGAAGTTAACTTCCAGATAGATAAAAATAAATTTAGCCCTGAATGTTTGACCATTGTTATCGTTAAAAGATAAAAACCGATTCTTTTATACCTTTATTTAAGATACGATCTGCTGAGCTTGATGATATTCGCGAAGATTTTCTTAAACATCATAACAGTATCGTGACAAGCATAATTAATGACGAAGTGCCTAATTTAGAAGTTCAAACAACGGTTCGCGAAGGTTTCTTGAGTGAATATTATGCTATTAAAGCTATTCATATGGAATTATTTGAAGATCCGAGTACTTATTCAAATCAAAATAATAGTTCCCTTCTTAGTATAGCGCCTGTTTCTCAAGCTAGATTGCCAAAAATTGAAGTTCCTATTTTTAAAGGTGATTACAAGGGGTTCATTACATTTTTGGATTTATTTAACGCTCTTGTCCATAACAATAATTATTTGTCTGATGTTGAAAAATTCAACTATTTGCTTACTTTTCTTGAAGGGCCGCCTCTGTCTCTGGTTCGAACTTTGCCACTGACAGGAGATAACTATGAAGTTGCATATGACACTTTAGTAAAACGATATTCAAATAAAAGACTGCGTGCTCAAGAACATTGGCATGCCTTAGAAAATATTCAAAAAATTGAAACACAAAATTCGTTTTTATTAAGAAAACTACTTGATTGTTACGCAGAAAATTTAGCTGCCCTAAAAAATCTTGGATTTCCAAAGGAACAGTGGAGTTTTGTTTTATGTATGATGATTTTAAAGCGTTTAGACAAGGATACATTGACAAAATTTGAATTAAATCACGCATCATCTGAGACTCCAGAATACAAAAATCTTATTGAGTTTTTAGAAAAATGTTGTATAGCTTATGATACTTTAAATTCATCAGAAAATAAATTTGAAAAACCTAACAAAAATAAAAAACCCACATCCCTTTTTTTGGAAAAACTAAAGATAATACAACTAAATGTAAATTATGCAAAGAAAAACATTTATTGTATAACCGTTCATTATTTATTAAGAAAAATCCAGCTGAAAGATTTAAATTTTGTCGTTCTTCACATATTTGTTTTAATTATCTCAGTAGTTACCATAATTTAAAAACATGTAAATCGACAATGACGTATCGCTATTGTGAACAACGACACCACACGCTTCTACATTTTTAAAAAAATAATTCGCCTTTGAAAGATCTTTCTCAGGAAGTTCCGCCGCAAAAATAAAATAAAATACCGGCCCAAAAGAATAGACGTTCTTTTAGGGAGTGACTTATTCTCAAAATTATTACTAAATGAGCGTGTTATCGGAAATGAATGTCAACATGATGCTGTAAACACAATATTTGGGTATGTTTTAATGGGAAAACATATTAATAATATCTCTACAAAAATATCTACATTTTTTTTTAATAATATTGAGCTAAAATTAAATGACACTCTCAAATCTTGCTATGCCTGAAGATAAATTTTGTGAAAATCATTTTTTAAATACGCATTCCAGAGATGACAGTGGAAAATATATTGTTGAGCTTCCTTTTCTTGATGAATTGCCTACGTTTCCGGATATGCGCACTTTAGCAGTGAATCGATTTATTTCTTTAGAGCTCCGCTTACTTAAACAACCCGCACTGTATGACGAATATTGCAATTTTATGCGCGAATATTTAGAATTGGGTCACATGAAATTAATTTCCGATAAAAAGTGTACACCAAATAGTTTTTACATTCCTCATCACTGTGTGCTACGCCCAGATAAAATCACTACGCGACTACGTGTTGTTTTTAATGGAAGTGCTTGTCTTCCGAACCAAAAGTCTTTAAACGACACTTTGTTTGCTGGTCCCAAATTACAACCAGATATATTTGCTATTCTTTTGCAATTTCGATATCATAAATTTGTTATTTGTGCTGATATCAAGCAAATGTATAGGATGATATTACTTCAACCTGCACATCAAGACTATCAACGAATAGTTTTTAGGTTCTCTCCAGATGAACCACTTGTTGATTATAGGTTAACAACCCTTGTTTATGGCTTAAGTCCATCGCCCTTTTTAGCCTTTCGAACAATTCTTCAATTAATTGAAGACGAAGGAAAAGATTTTCCAATGGCATCGTATGCAATACGCAATCATACCTTTGTAGATGATGTAACCACTGGATGTTCTTCGATAGAAGACGCTAAAATTCTTCAAAACGAGTTAATTTGCCTTTTAAAAAAGGGAGGTTTTGAACTTCGCAAATGGGCAAGTAATGAACCCACATTATTAACCCGATTTCACCCAGAATTTCTAAAAAAAGGCCTATCCCATTCGATAATTCAAATAGCAACGAAAGTGACATGTATGAAAATTTTAGGTTTAGAATGGAATTCTTCAAAGGATAGTTTTTCATTTTCGATTTCCACTTTGGATCGCCCCTGCACTAAACGCAATATGTTGTCTGAGCTCGCACGAGTGTTTGATCCTATAGGATTTTTAGCTCCTATTTCTTTTTTTACAAAAACCTTAATTCAACGACTTTGGACTCTGGGGATTTCTTGGGATGACACGCCACCAATTAAAATTATTCAAAATTGAACCAAATTTAAAAATGAGTTGCCTCTATTGTCTCAAATATTAACTCCTAGACCCATTTTACCAGATCAAGACGTAAAATCTTATGAATTACATGGGTTTTCAGATGCGAGCTTAGGGGGATATTCTGCTGTAGTCTACCTTCGTGCATTGAAAGAAAATGGTTCTATAGAAACCCAATTTATTTGAGCTAAAACAAAAGTATCTCCTATTAAAAATATAACAGTTCCACGACTTGAATTGTGCGGTGCTGTGTTGCTTTCTCAAGTAATGTCTTTTGTTTTAAAAACTTATAAAGATTACATAGATTTTACCTCTACGTTTGCATGGTGTGATTCTCAAATTGCTTTATGTTGGATAAAAAATAATCCCGCCAAATGGAAAATGTTTGTGTCTAATAGAGTGGCCTATATTCAGGAAAAAATTCCATCTTCTTGTTGGTTTTATGTGCCTTCCAAAAATAATCCTGCCGATTTAGCCTCAAGGGGTCTATATCCCAATGAAATGGTTCACAATTATTTTTGGTTTAATGGACCTGCATTTTTACAATCTAACACTTTATTGTATTCGGAAGGTGCTAACAAGTCTTTTTCATCGAATCCAACTGCTTTACAAGAAAAAAAGAAAATTATATTTTGCGCATTTTCCCCGTTAGAGCACACTATAGATAAACTCCTAGAAAATCATTCTTCCTTTTCTTTTATTCAACGTGTTTTGGCTTACACACAAAGGTTCTTATTTAATACTAAACATCCAACAAATAAGAACACTGGGTATTTAAGACCTATAGAATTAAAAAATTCTCTTTTACATTTGGTGCGTAGAACTCAACAAATACACTTTGAAAACGAGCCTAATAGCAAATTGTTTTCAAAACCACTTCGTAAACTAGGAATCTTTTTAGGCGAAAATAATATACTGCGCGTTGGAGGAAGATTAAAACATTTTCTTTTGCCATATGACGCAAAACATCCCATTTTAATTCCTCGAAAATGTGATTTTACTAATCTTATCATTAAGTATTCTCATATTAAATATTTACTTGCAGGAATGCGTACGCTACATTTCTTGCTAGCTCAAAATTTTTGGATTTTGTCACCAAAGCGTAGTATAAATTCTGTTATTCACAAATGCTTAAAATGTTGGAGAACTAATCCAAAACCTTTTCAACCCCCTATGGGGAATTTGCATCTTGTGCGAATTTCTCAAGTCAAAGTTTTTACTCATACTGGAGTTGACTTCGGTGGACCTTTTACAATCACCATGGGAAAATACCGAGGAGCAAAAACGTATAAATCCTACATTTGTTTATTTGTGTGTTTTGCAACAAAAGCAATTCACCTTGAACTTGTTATTAGCTTGTCAACTGATGCGTTTTTGTCTGCTCTTCAACGATTTATTGCTCGTCGGGGTCGTATCAATTGTCTTTATAGCGATTATGGTACGAATGTTGTGGGAGCCGCAAAAGAAATAAAATTTCTCATTGAATCAGTGTCTTCTAAATAAAAACTATAAATTGGAAATTTAATGCCCCCAGTGGTCCTCATCTTGGCGGAATCTGGGAAAGCGGCATTAAGACTGTAAAGGCGCATTTAGACCGTATCTTAGGTGAGCAGAGGCTAACATACGAAGAATTTAATACTATGCTTATTTTAATTGAAAGTGTTTTGAATTCACGTCCCCTTTGTGCTTTGAGCTCTGACCCTGAAGATACCCAAGCTTAAACGCCAGCGCATTTTTTATCATTAGAACCGATATCGTCATTACCTTACCCCGATATGACTTATATACCAATTAACCGACTTTCCCGTTTCCAGCTTCTTCAAAAATTGCAACGAGATTTCTGGAAATGATGGGAAAGAGTACTTACATACGTTGGAACAACGCTCAAAATGGTTAGATCAAATCACTCCTCCGGACATTGGTACGTTAGTGATAATAAAAAACGAAAATAATCCACCTTCTCATTGGCCGCTGGCGCTTATTATCTCGCTGTCAAAGGGTAGCGATGGAGTGGCACGAATTGCCACTGTAAAAACTAGTAGTGGTACTCTCAAGAGGCCGCTAGTCAAACTCTGTTCTCTTCCATTGTCTGACAATTAATAAAAATATATACATTTTTCTTTAAGTATATATATGTATATATGTATAATATGTTTTACTTTTTAAAATTTTTTATTTTTTTTTTTGAAAATGTATATTTTGTTTATTATATATTTTGGGCTGCCGGAATGTTCAGTTTTGGTAAAAGGGATTCATTTATGTAAAATGTAATTTAATTTTAAGGTACTATACTATTTTAATCATGTGCTTAAACTCTCTAACATTTTCTCTGCGCGAAAGTATGTGACACTAACACGACTTCACGACTGGGAACAAAATCAGTATAGGTATAATTTTGTCAACAGATACTCGCTTGACGGATTTTCGTAATCCAATTATTCGCCGGGTTTCCCGATCTACCTGTGTGTATGAACCTTTTTTAAAGTGTATTCCATCGCCAGTAATTAGTGTGTCTGCTTTTCACTGTATATTGTGACCAACTCATGTGCTGAAACTGTTACAAAAGGTACCTTGTGAAGAAACAGTTTAGAAAGCCATTAGAAACTAGCAGCCGCCTTCCAAGGCCTTCTACACAGATTATCGTAAGTCGTTTTAGTGTCCGATTTTCTTGTATTTAACATTTAAAAGGACATGATTGTTACAATACAGTTTAACGCCCCTAGAGATATATATATATAGTCCTATATTTGGTGTCAGAAACCCTTTTTCTGAACTACCCCATGCTACACACATATATATATATATATATATATATATATATATATATATATATATATATATATATATATATATATATATATATATATATATATATATATATATATATATATATATATATATATATATATATATATATACATATATATATATATATATATATATATATATATATATATATATATATATACATATATACATATATACATATATACATATATACATATATACATATATATACATATATATACATATATATACATATATATACATATATATACATATATATACATATATATATATATATACATATATATACATATATATACATATATATACATATATATACATATATATACATATATATACATATATATACATATAGATACATATATATACATATAGATACATATATATACATATAGATACATATAGATACATATAGATACATATATATACATATATATACATATATATACATATAGATACATATATATATACATATATATACATATATATACATATATATATATATATATATACACATATATACATATATATACATATATATACATATATATACATATATATACATATATATATATATATATATATATATATATATACATATATGCATATATACATATATACATATATGCATATATACATTTATACATATATGCATATATACATTTATACATATATACATATATACATATATGCATAAATATACATATATACATATATACATATATACATATATGCATATATATATACATATATACATATATACATATGCATATATATGCATACACATATATGCATACACATATATGCATATATATATACATACATACACATATATACATATATATATATATATATATATATATATATATATATATATATATATATACATATATATACCTATATACATATATATACCTATATACATATATACATATATACATATATGTTACATATACTACCAATATTCTACCATTTTCTTTCTGCATATGCCACCTTTGACTTTTGGGCATAATTTAAAATAAATTCCATAAGTAGTCTTTTCATTTTGTTGCATCATGTTGAATTCTTACCACTTTATCCCACCTTTTTCGCCTTTCCTTAAGGCACAAAAAATATCTAATTCAGTGGTCATATTATGATGTTAAGGAATATTTTGAGGAACAGTTTAAACTCCAACAAAAAAACTGATGTTGATTTTCTTTGTAGCAATGTCCCCTTAAATGCCAATTGTTTCTTTTTATCTTCAGTTTGCGCATCTGAAGTAATGGCTTTAATAAAAAGACTAAAAAACTCAAACTCTTGTGGCTCTGATGGTGTATCAAATAACTTACTTAAGAATTGTCATGAATATGTCTGTGATGTTTTGGCATTTCTGATTAATTTGTCCTACGAAGAAAGGGTGTTTCCTACTAAACTAAAGTTGGCGTTAGTGATTCCAACTTTTAAAAAGGGTGACTCGAATGATTATAGTAATTATCGACCAATAAGCTTGTTGTCGGCTATCTCCAAAGCATATGACATGAATTTGGGAGATCAACTTTCTTCCTTTTTTGGAAAGTATAACATCTTATCCTTGGCACAACATGGATTTACCAAACTAAAAAGTACTGAGACTGGTCTGTCTGCTTTTCAAAATAATATTGTGCAGGCACTTGAGGGCAAGCTATGTGTAATGGGCCTGTTTATTGATTTCTCACGCGCATTCGATATGGTAGATCTCAATGTGTTTTTGTGAAGTGTCTACACTAACATTAATCACGGAGAGGCGGTGGCAGCAGTTTTCTGTGATGTCACAAAAGCTTTTGATTGTGTCAATCACAGAATATTGCTGTCTAAGCTAGAGTTGTATGGTTTCAGGGGCTCGGCGCTGTTGTGGTTTTCTTCATACCTTTCAGGTCAAAGCCAATCTGTAACTACTTCCGAAAGGCGATCTTCGTCATTGAGCATAAATTGTGGGGTTCCACAAGGGTCTGTTTTAGGTCCTCTCTTGTTCTTGATTTATATTAATGATCTTGTGAAAGTTAACATATCAGGAAAATTTACCTTATTTACGGACGACACCTCGATTGTTTGGCATAACAAAGAGATTGCTCAGCTAAGGAAAATTATAACTCAAGACTTGCTCAAGGTTAAAGGATGGTGTGATTCAAACGACTTTCCTTTAACTTGACGAAGACTAATGTTGTTGGTTTTAGGTGTGACATGCAGAACTTGCAGTTGGACAGTGTTACAATCCTTGACAGCCATGTGACAGGTTTTTGGGGGTTTTTGTTGATAAAAATTTACGTTTCGAGGATCACATTTTAAATTTGAGCAAGAAACTCTCTTCTGGCTGCTTTGCAATCAGAACTACAAGAAATGAACTTGGAATGGCAGTGGCGCGTACCATTTACTTTGCCTTATTTGAATCGCACCTCAGATATGGGATTCCATTCTGGGGTTTTAGTAGTCAATATCTGTTAAACATCTTGTTTGTGCTGCAGAAGAAAGCTGTTCGCTTTATTGCTGGTCTAAAAGAATCCTGCAGACCTCATTTTGTCACAAAAAATTCTAACTCTTAGCTCTTTATTTATCCTCGAAACAGCATGTCTAATCTTTAAATACCCAGAAAATATACAGCGTCCTGCAGGTGAACAAAACACCAGACAAGCTTTGGATTTGCCTTTGCCAGTGCCTACTTCTGCTTTGACTAAGAATTCTTTGATTTATGAGGGCAGAAAGCTTTTTAACCACTTGCCAAGTAGCCTTAGAACAATTGGGTCATTAAAACAATTTAAAAGAAGTCTTAAAAAAGTATTGTTAGGCAAAACCTACTATAACCTTGCCGAATTTTATGCTGACCCTATTGCCTAATCTGTCTGTTTGTATATGTTATCTATCTTATGTTCTTTTTTCAGCTGTACTGTTTTGCACATACTTGTATTTACTATGTTTGTATTTTATATTGTTTAGCTTGTTTAATGTTTTAAGATTTTTTTGTATACTATTAGACTTTATATTATTTTGTAGTATGCTTTGTTAATGCAAATCGCATTTCCTCGATAATAAAGTATTTTGAGTTTGAAAAGGAGGTAATCTTTGGTCAGACAAAAATAAATTGGTTTTAAACAAAAACAAAACAAATTGTCTCCTATTTTCATCTCAACGACAACAAAGCAACACTGTCTACTCCACTGATACAACGAAAATGCTTGGTATAGTTTTAGACAGTGCCCTTACTTGGCAAGTGCATATAGATGAATTGTGTAA
>JAUTXW010003806.1:7500-77500 GCA_030620095.1 Kuschelorhynchus macadamiae | reverse complement strand
TAGTCATGTGTATTTAAATGTATTGTTTCTCACGTTAGCCTTCCTCTTGTTTAACCTATTGTTATCCTTACTTTTCCCGGGGCCACCTGTCTTTGTGTATTGTACAATGTTCCGATGGTCCCAAGGTGAAGCGTGTGTCCTCGTCTCATATTCCTCATATTAATTAGTTAGTTAAATTAGTACTTACAATCCATCCAAATCCAATCCAAGGAAAAGTGACTAGCAATCGATATAAGCATCACAGGTTAACATTTTTTACTGTGAATTCTCCACGAATTAATGAGAATGTTAAAATCGACATATTCCAAGTATTTTATTTGTTTTTCTCTAATCATCTTTATTTCATCTATAAAAACACAAAATGCTACGTAACTTTAAACGTTACAGGAACAAAGATTTCTCTAATTACTGCTGCATTATTTGTTCGGGTATTTTACACCCTAGCTGTTTAGAACGCCTGACGGACGCAGTTAAACTTGGAGGCTCTCGAATTTATTGTTCACTTGAAACAAAACTTCACTTCAAAACAAGGCAATTGAGGATGAAGAAAAAAGCAAATGCTGCTTACTTGAGATCGAAAATTTGAGGAAGGAGATCAAGTAAAAGGATAATCATATTAGCCGCAAACTAGTCTAGTCTTCGAGGAGGAAGTGCCTGAAGCTGAAAATAAGCTTACAACTGAGCTAGATAGACAGAACAGGCGAATAGAAGAATTGGAGAACGAAGTTAGAAGGACAAATGCTAGATATATATACCTTCTCAATGAGTTAGAAATATCTAACAGCTCAAAAAATAAATTGGTTCAAGAGATAGGTGAACTAAATAAATAAAAGCATGCTTATTACCATCGAGATGCTCGAAAAAGCAAACAAAGTTTATGAAATGGACATAAAGGGAATGAACAGCGAGATTGTTGCGCTACAGGAAACAGTCAGATTGCAAAACTTCGAGCAGCCTATAAAAATTCATCCCACAAAAAAATTCATCAAACAACCTAAACCGATTTGTATCTCCCACTAATGCAGACTCTCTGAAGCCTTCGGTAAGTGTGAAAACTAATGAGGATGTAACCAAAGAACTACGTAATGCTTTAGCTACCTTAACTGCTAAGTACGAATCACAGCAGGATGAAATAATTTGCCTTAAAAAGGACTTGGCCGACTACTTGTTTCTCCAAGCTGCCGCAGTGCCTGGGATCACTCTGAGGGCTTTTCTGTGTTAGATTGTACCTTGGATACCCCAGCCATACAAAAAAACAAAAACAAAAAGTCCCCATAAGAAAATGATAAAAATGAAAATAACTTAAGCCACGTAAAGAACGCAGTTGATTTGGCTCTCAGTGAAAGCCATAGTAGTAAACAAGGCCTACCTTCAGGCAACAGCGACATTTCAGGGCCTTCTGCTATACTATTGCAAGGAGTTTGCCCCCGGCAAATTGAAAAGACACATAAACCTGTCATTGACCTTACTGTTTCTGGAGTGGCTGCAAAGAAATGGTTATTTGTGGGAAGGGTTATAAATACTGCAACATGTTCTTCAGTTAACAACTTCATCAAAAATAAATTGCCTAACATATCTAAGAAACATCTTACTATCTGTGATCTTCATTCGGGCAAAGAATTTAGATCTTTTAAAATCGGGATTAATCCTTTGCACTATGATCTTCTAATCAGCGACGCATTCTGGCCTGCGCATGTCGTTGTTCGAGACTTTGTCTTTAATGGAAGACATCTAACCAATAGACACAAATCTCAAGAATATACTAGAGATGAAAATAGAGAGCAGAATTTTTACAAAGGCCGGCCAAGGAATCGAATAATGTATTGACTAAATCATGCCTGAATGTATATTACCAAAATGTTAATGGTTTGAGAACCAAACAGGCTTTAAGATATATAGAAAAGATAGAAGTGCTAGTACCTCAGGAAAGACAAGAAATGGAGGTGTGTTGATAGCAGTTCGCAGTCATCTACCAAGCAGAGATATTGATGTTGCAGCTGAGAAACCTGAAGAGGTATGGATTGCTATAGAAACATCCAGTTTTAAGAAATTATTCTGCTGCATATATATACCACCAAAATCACCTGCTGAATCTTATAACATCCATTGTGCAACTGTAGAAAAAGCTGTAGAAAAATCTGTGGAAAATTATCCCTCCTATGTATGCAACTGATATATTGTTAACCTGTGATAAGCATCACCCTGCTCTTGTTTTAAAATAAATTTGTGATATTAAGTGTAATGTTTTAGAATATGATGAAATTCTAGATTTCTCTAACTGTGACTATAGGGCCATAAATGAGTTTTTACTCAATACTTATTGGGACTCCATTTTAACCTCTACTGTTGATAGTGATGTTTGTACATTTTATAGCAGTTTATATTATGTTATTCATATGTTTACTCCTGTGAAGTCTATTAAGAATAACTTTAAATTTCCTGTCTGGTTTAGCTCTGAACTTAAGTCCTGTATAATTGAAAAAAAATAGCTCATGCTAACATTAAAAAATAAAATAAAATAATCTTTATTGTATTGCAACAAAAAAAAAGTGCATACAAAGGTGGAAAGTACTGTTATAAACATATTTTAATAACCACCTCAGAAAAATATATATACAAATAAACAAAAATTACAGAATTATATCTAGTATAACAAAACATTGCTTACATGAGAATTGAACGTTAGATTTGTGTCCATTAATAAACCAAGGTTTTTTATTTGATTAACCCATTTGACTCCAACACTACTTAATGTAATCTGTAGATTGGAGTGATCAATGTCAGAGCGAGAGTACAGAATTGCCTGCATCTTGCTTGGATTAATAAATAGTGAGTTCATACCAGCCCACTGCTCAATATTTAATAGATCCTTATTAATTAGATCGATTGTGCTAGGGAGACTTGAAGCCGGTGACGGTAGGTAAATTTGTAGGTCATCAGCGTACAAATGATATTTACAATGGTTAATATGATGAACAAGATCTGATGTGAAAATTGAGAAAAGAAGAGGGCCCAAAATAGATCCCTGTAGAACTCCCCTCCCCACAACTCTCCAATCAGATACCTCCACCCCACCAACCTCCGTCAACCTAACAGCCTGTTGCCTATTGTGGAAGTAATCATCTGCATCAATTCTATAATGGCTTAATTTAGCCAGAAGTAAATCAATATCTACGCTATCAAAGGCCTTTGTCATATCTATCATAACAGCTCGACAGAAATATCCTTCATCAAAAGCCAGAGTAATGTCGCTTGTAATTTTTAAGAGTGCAGTAGCACAGCTATAGCTTGGCCTGAATCCTGATTGAAACTTAGGTATTATACTTTTATCTTTTAAAAACTCAAAAATTTGGCATTTAACCACTTTCTCGAGTATCTTTGAGGCAGAAGGCAATATACTAATGGGTCTAAGGTCATTTAAATTTTAAGATTAACCACTTTAGGCAAAAGCTTGACTAGCTAGTTTCTAGTGAAAAGTTTATAATATTGAGTAAGAGTTTTAAACAATATGGTAAGGAAAATTTCAGCATCTTAATTGAGATGCCATCTACACCCACAGCACCACTCTTTATAATATTAATGTCAAACAAAAGTTCATCCTCTGTTACAAGCCTAAACCCAAATGGCTCCCAATCGGAAACTGAATTGAGAAAACTGTTGAGAGTCGCCTGGTCAATATCTACTTTAGGTATATTATCCAAAAGATGGTTATTTATTAAATTAGCGTCCCTTAAACTATCAGGTATTTCTTTAGTGTTTTTATTAATTAATTTCCATTTTGAGATCTTATCCCATATATTTTTACTTTTAGTTGGCCCAGTACAATTCCCAATTGTAAAACAATAATATGCTCTTTTTTCAGATTGAACAGCAAAAGCAACTTCTTTCTTTAATTGAAGATAATAATTTCGACTTTCCGGTGTACATACATTTTTAAATTTACAAAATGCTTTATGTTTAAGTTCTGTCATCTTTTTTATATTGTTGTCTAACCATGGAGGTTTTGGCTTCCTCAGTTTAGTTCTTTTGGCTGGGCAGAAAACATTAAACAGCGATAAGAGTTTATTATTAAACACATCAACCTTAGTATTGACATCTTTAGAATAAAAAACATCATGCCAGTCCATTCCCTGCAGTTCATTCTTAAATTGTACAGAATGTACCATTTTGAAACTTCTATCCATTACTAGAGTGTCTGGACATTTTGGTGCTTTACATATAACATTACAATAAACTGCTTCATGGTCTGTTTGAATAGGACCACAAGGTAAAACACCACTTTCCAAAACTAGTTCTTTTTTATTGATAAGAATTAGATCTGTGGCGACTGAATGTCTCCCACATTTGTCTGCCAAAGTTAAAATTTGCGCATATCACACTGTATATATTTGTTTTTCTTTTCATTGTTACTGCATGGCATACTGTACATATTTATGTTATTTTACATTTACTTTTTTAATCTAGGCTAATTATCTATTGCTATTGAGAAATGCAACAATTTGTAGGTACTTAGTTTTCTGTCCATAATTGTGGGAATTTCCATCGGCATTTAGAGTCTAATTTAGTTTTAAGGTTCTTGTATGCTATCCGTTAGTTTTTATTTTTACAACACTTCTTTGTACGATTTTATGTTGTTGCACGTTCGATAATAGGAACCATCACTGATAGTGAACTGTTTATTGCATTTACGGTTTATGATAGGAAAATACTGAAACGACCCTTCCTAGTAAAGCTTTCTCCAAATTCCCATTTTACTATCTGTAATGAATGTTTTTATTTTGACCATGGGAAAGTTTACAAAGATAGAAAAAACCCCTTTTGCCAACGAATAGGACCAATCAAAGCGAGGAATTTTGGCTCAGGGGGTAGAACTTTATGTTTCTTGAAATTTGTGTTAATATTAGAGGACTCTGTTTTTGGACTTGCAAGAAGTCGGATGTGAATTTTGTTGTTCTAGTTCAATAGACTTATTTTATTTCATTTTAACAGTGCTTCAATAAACTCGCACAGTTCATATAAAAAAGGAATGTATTGGATATATAGCTAATCAAGCACACGCATACGTTCCTAAAGATCATTAAGAGATTTGTTGGTAGGTGTAACTCTAGTTATTAATTAATTGACATAAATTAAAAGTACTAACAACATCTGAGAAAAATTTACATTCACTACTATTAGGGTTTAAAAAATTAATATTAAAATCGCCCACACAAATAAATATATCATTTTTACATAAAAGCTCTGGGATTACATCATATAAATACTGTAACTCATTATAAGGAACTGAAGGTGTGCGATATACAACGCCTATCACAAAGTTAAGTGTATTGCACTTAAAGGATAGCCACAAATGATCAATTATATTGTTTAGTTCCGGAATTTGAACTATCTGAGCATTTAGCCTATCGGCAGCATAAATTCCAACACAGCCTCCTCTTCCATCACGGTCTTTTCTGTGCAGTGTAAACCTCAATCCAATAGTTTTCAGATGGCAGTACACTACTCAGCGAGGTCTCCGAGATTGTGAAAACATCAGGGTTACAGTTATGTATAAAAGTTCTTACATCAGAGAATTTGTTACAAATTGACCAGCGATTTATATGTACAAGTTTAAGACATGTTCTATAGTTCAGATCAGTTCTAGGAATGAGCTCAGCCTCTACTTCCTGCGAGGACGAGTTGCGGTCCTCAGAAAATTTTTGTTTTTATAATTGGGCCTCGTTTCAGTGTCATCTTGAGTGACACCTTTAGGATGTGGCCTGTATAGGTCTACAAAACAACCATCAGGCCAAAAGCTTTTTGACAGGTATCTATCCTTTAACTGCTCCGGGATGCCTAACTTGAAAGCAGCACTATATGGGTTTTGAAACTTGGAGGGAAGCTTCAAACACTGATACATATCGGCAAACTTTGGATCCAGAATTGACTTAATCTCCTCCGGCTTAGTATTAACATCCAGATTGGAAATATATATCCAACACAGTTTCGTTATCCTCTCACCAATATTTTTGTTTGCAATCCTTAGTTTTGGGTTGTCTGGACCTGTGCATATCTTACTTGTTACATCAGAGTAGATCTCTCTATCGGCATTGACCACTTTCAAATCATTTATATTTTCTTTTGTGACTTGAGCTAGGCCACGATTATGAATATTTACTCTCTGCTCTAATTGTTTTTCCTGGTTATGTGAGTTATTTACAAAAAATCTCACCAGCTCCACATTTGACTCTTTAATTGCGTCAACAACTGAATTTAACTTATCAGCAATCTGTTAAGTAATTTGAGTAGAATGTAAGTCAAGATGTTGCTGAATAGCTGTAGTACCATACTCTTTGTTGATGGGCGCCGTGGGTTCAGGTTCACGATTTGTTTGAGTTGAGTTTTTGAATCTCTTGTAACCAACTTCCTGACATTTAAGTTTAAGAATGTTATCATCTCTCAGCAACATGGCTTTATAAGTGGTCATTCCATTACTACTAACCTATTGATGTATGAGAGGACTATATCACAAGCCTTGGAGATTTATGCTGACTTCTCTAAGGCTTTTGATAGGGTTGATCACTCATTGTTAGTAGTAAAACTGTCAGAGTATGGAGTGCTATCATGGTTTTACTCGTATCTGGATGGTAGACAGCAGTTTGTAAAAGTTAAGACGTACTTGTCAGATCAGGTTATTGTTACTTCTAGAGTGCCTCAGGGTGGGCATCTTGCTCCCCTCTTATTTAACTTATTTATCAATGACATAATTTCTTGTTTTCATCACTGTCAGGTTCTATTATATGCTGACGATCTTAAAATTTTTAAAGTCGTCAACTCTGCAGATGATATTGAGGGTATGTGGGATGATCTCCTGAGGTTCGAGAATTGGGTTTGCTCTAATCGGTTGCAATTAAACATCAAAAAATGCAACTATATCCAATTCTCCCGGTTGCTTTATCCTAGTTTTAACGAATATTATTTAAATGGAGTTAATTTTGTTTATTTATTTATTTATTACGGGACTTGCCGAATCATATATTTTCGTTATAAATTACTAAAAAAAATACAAAATATTATAAACAATGTCAAAACAGGACTATATATAATTCAATAACATTGAACTATCAGTTATTTAAAAAACATGAATGTATTAAAATAACCATGTCAAGAGACTGAAATATTTAGAAACATTAAACAAACACAATGACTGCACTTTTACAAATAAAAAATATTACAACGTCCGTTTTAAACAATACAAAGAACAATTAAAAATATCTAGCTCAATGCTATTTGCATTGGCCTTCATCCTATTCACACTGGAATTCTGACAATACAAAGTACGATGGCATTCCAGGGCTAAAGTAGTGCTGCATCTTAACGAGCGAGCAGGAACGTGAATTCCAAACCTCGCAAGCAATTCTGGACTATTTATCACACCAATTATGACTTTGTAAACAAAGAGTTTGTTAAAATTATTCCTACGGTACGACAAAGTAGTTAATCCCATTAGTGTTTGAAGATCTTCATAATTGACATTTTCAAGTGGAATCTTAAGTTTAAAAGCTATATATCGTAGGAACTTATTTTGGACGTGTCCGGTTTACATGTATTGCGAAATATGGACACCAAACACAAACACTACTCTCAAGTGACTTCTAACTAGGCCAATGTAGAGCATTTTCAGTGCATTCAGATTATTAAAATCTTGAGTGTGTATTTTAATAAATCCTAACATTTTAAAAGCCTTATTACAACACAGATCAATATGCTCAACATAAGTCAGTTTTTGGTCAAACAAGACACCTAGCTCACCAATTACCTTGACAGATTCAATTTCATTACCATCAAGAGAGTAAGTGTTCACCGTTGGTGACACGCTCCTGGTAAATTGGATATACTTACACTTTTTAATATTTAAGCTCATTCTATTTTCCCTACACCATACCTCAAATCTCAGGAGATCATCTTGCAGCCACTGTGACGAATCTAGACAGTTTATACAACTAAATATCTTTAAATCATCAGCATAAAGCAATACTTCGCTGTGCTCAAAACAGTTAACTGCATCGTTAATAAACAAATTAAATAACAGTAGTGCAAGATGAGCCCTTTTAAGATTAATGGTGTTCACGAAATTAGAGATCTTGGTGTAATCTTTGACACCAAACTCACATTTGTCAGCAACATGCAAGCCTGTTGTAATAGAGCTCTAAAAATGTTAGGTTTTGTAAAGTGCCATACAAAAGAATTTAAAAATATTTTTGCATTAAGAAACTTATATGTGGCATTTGTTCGTAGCCACTTAGAAAATAGCACTTCAGTTTGGTCTCCTCACTTCACTGTTCACTCTGATGCAATGGAGCGTGTACAGAAAAAATTTTTGCGCTATATAGGATATAAACTGGCTATTCCAGCTGAATTTATTAATTACTCAAATCTGCTAACATTCCTGAATCCCAAGACACTTAAAGAACCATGTAAAATGTGAAGATCTCTTGTATTGTGTCAACATTCGTGTTCCATGTAGAAATTTAAGAGAAGTCCAAACCTTTTTGTTGGAGCATCACCGTACGCTTTATGGACAACATAGCTCAATTAATTGTGTGATGATGTCTGCCAATGAGATTAAACTTGATATTTTTGGAACCCCCTTTAATTTTATCCATAATTCTCTTAAATACACTACTTATTTTACTTATGGATTTTTGTTGCTGTAGTTTGTAAATTATGTAGCTGTTATTGTTTATGTTTAAACGACCTAGGTTAAATTAGTTTTGTAAGTCTTCAACGGTTAACAGTACTAATCAATTTATATAATGCAGTATGTTTTGTATATTCTTCAACATTTTAACTCCTTCCTGCTGGTTGATAATATATCCCATTGCTAGCTGCTCAGAAATAATTTTGATATAAGACTACCTGCTGTTCGACTGACTGCCACTGCTAAAAGTTGCTTTATTTAGCCATTGGAAATATACAATCATCTGCCAATTGAACTTAAAAGGACTTCAAATTTAAAATATCAAAGCAAAATTCAAAAAACAAACAAAAATGGTCACATCAGCACCACCATATTGCCAGAGGAGCATGCAAAGTTCAATTGCTTTCACAGTGACATACACAACCAATGGAAAAATTCATGTCTTTAAATTGAATTTTGAATTAAAATACCTGCATTTTGTTAAGTTGTGGATTGTGCAATGTAATGAGAAAGTGATCAAGTTGGATTTTTTAGAATTCCTGCAGCTTTTAAAATATTCGGTATTTACTTTTACCTTGTGTATCATCATCGTCGGCCATAAGCATGTATTGATGAATATTGTCTTACCTTTAGTTTTTCATCATAACTTCATTTCATATACCTAACTATGAAGTAAATGATAATTGTGGCTACTCAACATTTCCACAACAGCTCACTAAAAGTCCCCATCAAGCACCTGCCAAAATCACGTGACTTAAAATGGTCAACAGAATAGATTCTGTGAGTGCAAAAGAGATAGATTGCATATTCTATAATTGGAAATTTGGAAATGTGCAGGTGTAAACATGAAAGGCATTCTGGATTAAAAATTTGATTATTTAAGATATTAAATATAAAACGTAGTATTTTCTTGCGCTGTTAAGTGATTTCAAAATAAAATAGGATGTTTCATCAACTGATAAATTAATTCTGTTCCTACTAAGCTTATAACTTGCAATTTAATAACTACTTACACATTAAAATAAGGTGACCATATGGCATTGGAGAATTAGAGAAATGGAAAACTTAATCTTATCTTTTTGTAAAAAAAAGTAAAAAAAAAATATTAAAAAAAAAATTTAAAACATGGATAACAAGTGAAATATAAACATCTTGTAAAAATAAAAGGTATTTGCTCAGTGAAAACCGAGCCGATAGGATAACTGATGGTTATTACAAGAGGTATTGTAGTATATTGAAAAATGTAATTAAGAAAGCAATGTCAGTTTCCTACTTTATTCAAATTGCTCCGAACAAAGTAAAGGTAACTTGAACTCTTGTAAAACAGATAACTGGGACTAAAAGTGAAAAACGTGCCATATTTTCACATTTTCCGAATATCAAAAAAATTGATCTCTTAAATGACTTCAAAGGTTTTTTTCTCAATGTCTGTCCAGATATGGGAGTCAATGCAGAAGTTAGTGATAATATAAAGCCTTGTAATACTTCAATTTTCTTAAAACCTACTGCACCCTCCAAGATCTACAATATCACCAACAAGTTTTAAGTCTGTGGGACAAGATGAGTTTTCCAAAGAAATGTTGAAACTGACTGCTAACATATATCTGGGCCTCTTTTTGACATTAGTGATTAAAATGTTTATTTTATTTCTGGTATTATGGTTGTGCTGGGTGGCCACTGAAGAAACTAGGTCCATATGTCTTATAATGTAAAGACCTGCCTCTGTAATAAGAATACAGGGTAAAGTTAGAATCTTGTTAGTTTTGAATGCAAGTCAACAAGACTAGGATTTAACAAAAATATTTTTCAAATTCTCTTCTGAAGAATAAAGATTCTAAAAATGTCAGCATCCTGACCCCCGTAGAGAATCATATATTTTAGATGAGAGAAAGCGAGAGCATAATAAATGTTAATTAGTTCTTATGTCTAAGAATATTGTTTAAATTAACAATAGAAAAGTAAGCCTAATTAACCTTCCCAGCTACATGATCCAAGTGACTATTCTAATTTAGTTGGTTGTCAATGTATAAGTCGAGAAATTTGGAATGATCTAATCTCTTAATTATATTATTATTCATTTTAAGTTTGAAGTCTGGAATATCACAACCTCTCTGAAAGACCCAGAAGTGGGTTTTGCTTTTATTTAATAATAATTTAAACATATTAAAAAGTACATACATATAAAAATATACTTATTACTATGTCAAATTCAAATTCAAACATTTATTGGTTCTGGTGACCTTAAACAGGTATACAACATGTCATGACTATAAAATACAAAAATACATAGTAAGAATATAAAAAAAAAACTTAAAGCTAGAATGTAAAAAATGACAGAAAGTTACACACATAAATTAATTAACACTTAACAGAGAAACCAACAACAAAGCATTAATATTAAATTTTACAAAAATCTGTCCCTCAGATATTCATCGACTGAGTAGTATCCCTTGGTTGTTATAATCTTCTTAAGTTTGGACTTAAGAGGTAATTCTCTTTAAATTATCCAGAAGGTGATTATAGATCCTAATATTAGTATAATAGGCAGATCTTTCAAATTTAGTGGTTTGATCTACTGGGTAGCGAAGGTTCTCAGTATGTCTAGTACTATATTGATGATTCTCGGAGTTAGATTTGAACAAATCTCTATTACTTTTGAGAAGAGGCAACATTTTAGGATGAAGATGGAGTAAAAGGTCAAAGTTCTTTTGCTAGTAAATGTCTGCCTACAAGACTCCCTATTGTTAAGGTTATATGTCTTTCGAATAATTCTCTTTTGAACAACTGGTATGAATAAGCCAAAGCATAATATACTGTCAGTAATACATCTTGAGATTGGTCAGGCTGTATGTGAGATACAATATTCAAAGTGAGAGTCAATTGAATTTATATTTATATCTAACTACCATAGTTTTAACATTTTATTTTTCATATGTAAAAATGGCAGTACCACCACCCCGAATATCAGAATGACTAGAATAACTGAATAATGAATAGCTGCTAAGTTTCACCTTTTTAGTTTGTCTCCATGAAATAGACAGAAAAAATATTTTGTTTTGATTTCTTAAGTAATACCTCCAGCCCCAAGATCTTATTGTTTAAGGTTTGAACATTTAAATGCATAACTGTTAAATTATTACAGTTTTTTATCTCTGTTACGGACACAGCTGTTGGTCTGTTTTTAAGTACTAAACCTGATCTAAAAAGTTTTTTTCCACAGAGCAAAAGTAAACCTTTGAATGGCCACACCATTTGGCCAGAAAGATGCCTCGAAAATAAGGTCTTTTAGGATTTGCACCTATCATAAAGTATCCCTGACAAAGAACTTCTAGTCTGAAATATTGTTAAGAAACAAGTTGAAAAGTAAAGTTTCCAAATGCGAGCCCTAGGAGACCTCAGAGGGAATTATGTTTTGCCTAGAGTGATTATTATTAACTTTAACCACTTGGGAATGATTAGACAAATAGTCAGCAATCCTTGGAGAGGTTGATGTAGATCGAATGAACCTCACTACCCCCCTCCAGTGCTCCAGACAGATAGTCACTGTAAGTAAGCAGATTCAGCTCCATCAAATGACCAGGACAGGAGGCAAATTGTTGTTTCATTAGAACACTGTTAAATGTGCTGTCAAATGCTTGACAACCAAGCATTCAAAAATTTTAGGTTACATATAGGTCTGTAATTGGTAGCGTCTCCCTTGCTCAATTCCATGAATATAATGGAAGTTGATGTCACAGTTGTGGATATTTAAGTTGCTCAGGGATATTATGGGTGCAACCTGACTTGATTAGAATAAACATCCATTGTTTTACCATTACAAGATACTTGTGAAGGCTGCTCATTATCCTTACGGTTAGTATTAACAAAGTTCCAGAATTTTTTGATATTATGGGATCGGACTCATGAACGTAGTCCACAACAGTCTTGTTATGTTCATTTGCACAGAGCACGGAGTTCAGAAAACTGGGCATAATCCTTAGGCAAACCTTTTTCTGCCACTTACCATGCAAGAACTTCTACCAAAACACCAAGCTTTTCAGATATGTTCAAAACCATCTTCGGAACTTTATGCTCTGAATTTTCTTTTTTGGAACCAATGCATCGATTACGGTATACAGTACATCATAAAAAACTTTAATCATGTTTTTTACAGGTCAGGAGTCAAGCAGTAGATCTCAATTGACAAATCCAAGGTAATCATTTAAGACATTATAGTTAACAAATATGAAGTTGTAGCAGTGAACAGACAGAATTATGATGATCCATTGAGTATTTGATGTGAAGAGTCAAGGCTGCGTGGAAATCAGTGTGAGAAAACCAAATCCAGTATTGAGCCCTGATGATTAACAATGGTATTGATTTGAAATAGATTATGAAAAGCACACATGTTAGGATTAATAAGGATACTAATAATAATTTATGTTTTTTCCACATCCCAAATTATAAAAAACCTTATAATAAACATTTTTGATAACATTTTATGAAGAATAAACAGTTTCAGGGAAAATATACTAAAATCCAAAGTACAAAATAGTTTATTAATATCAATGTACAAAATGCACTTACATATATCAAATAATACTTAATTAAAATAATAAAAATATTATTATAACACTTTTACAACTTAGAGCTTAAAATGACAATTATGATCAAACCAATTAAAATATAAAACAACCATTAGAATTAATAAAATTAACAAAATCTCCCTGACATTCACAAACAGTTTAAAATGATATCGATATCACAGTTAAGAAAATAGTTGACAGAATAGTGCATGCTCATCAAAGATCCTGTAAACAATATGGAGCCAATTTTACAAGGAATGTTTTTACACTACTTACACACACTCCTTGTTGGGTAAGCATGCAGCTCACCCTAAAGGGTAAATCGTTCCTCATTCTTTTTAACAAACAACACCCTCTCCAGGATAACTGCAGCAGGTAAAGTAGGAGCCCAACAAAAGCTGCCCGGCAGTCCTTCCAAAAAGACAGTCCTGCCAGTATCTTCACAGCCCGAAGCCCAAAGACCATAACAGCGCCAGGTGCACTATCGCATGCTAAAAGACCATGTCATGACTGAGTGGAATATGGGTCAATATGCACACAGCAAGACCTCCTCAGGGACAGAACCCAAAAATCCTCTGAGCAGAAAAGTGGTTTCCTCAATCTTTTTGCCAGATTTTCAACATGAGCTGACAATTGAAGTTGAGGGTACAGATGTAGCCCCAGAAATTTAACTGTTTCTTGATCTTGTTCACCCAAATCTCTAAATCCAAATACCATTTTCTGGGTTTTATTAGAGTTTAACAGGAGCCTGTTGGCCTAAAACCATTGCTCAGCCCTCAACTGTGCCCCCAACATAATCTGTCCCAACCTGGGAAGTTCCACACTCTACAGGAAAATAGTGGTGTCATCAGCATAGAAGGGAGAATCTAGAAAAAATGTCGTAAGTTGATGGGGCCAAGAATTGAGGATTGGGGCACTCCTATCCCCACTTCTCTTTCCAACGACACCATCCCCGCAACTTGCACTATGTGCTTGCGGTTTCTGAGATATGACTCAAGGAGCTGAATGCTAGAGTCCTGAAAGTTATACTTTCTCTACTTTTGCAACACAATCAAATGACAGACACAGTCGAAAGCCTTACTCAAATCAAAAAAACAATGTACCAACATACTCCCGGTTCGCGAAAGAGTCAAAGACAGTTGAAAGCAGATCCAGGATTGCAAGGACTGTGCTTTTGCCTTCCCGAAACCCAAATTGAAGGTCAGAAAATAAACCATGTTTCTCAAAGTCATACAGTGAACTCATACACTTTTCAACTACCTTGAAGAGGATAGGGAGCAAAGATATAGGGTGGTAGTTGGCCATATCGC
The DNA here is from genome assembly GCA_030620095.1 of Kuschelorhynchus macadamiae. NCBI lineage: Eukaryota > Metazoa > Arthropoda > Insecta > Coleoptera > Curculionidae > Kuschelorhynchus > Kuschelorhynchus macadamiae. The sequence goes on along the minus strand of JAUTXW010003806.1, from coordinate 62,945 downwards.
CTGTATTACCCTTTTTAAAGACGGGAACAACTGCATACTTGAGTACTTCCGGAAAAATATTTACTTCAGAGCATTGGTTCATTAATTTAGTCAGAGGAGATATCAAATTTTTAATTCATTTTATTAATTGAACAGTCAGGCCATATATATCTGAGCTCTTATTTTTCAGTTGGTTAATAGAGCCTCTAACTTCATTATTAGAAACTTCCTTAAAATAATGGCTGACATTTGATGGTAAGTCGTTGTTAATATTATCAAGTGGAGAGATCAGTATTTGGCAAATTTTTAACAATGTCTTCAGCAATATTAGTAACAAAGGTATTAAATTGATCTGGAATTATAGGTATATCTTCGTTTTGGCTCTGTTTTCTCTTATTGTTTATAATATTCTACATGGCCAATGATGAATTTTTAGAGGTTTGAATCCATCTGTCATTTACTTTCCTTTTTGATTGAATAATTTTAAGTCCGAACTAAACAAAACTAAACGCTCCATAAACACTTGCTTTAAAGAACATAAACATTCATTTAAAAAACACACGGCACATTTAAGATACGGAAGAACAGTCAGTCCTTTGATAATAGAGAAATCGCCCTTTTGAATAAAGGTTCGAATTTTGCAGAGCCTCCAGTAAAAAATAGTTTACCAACTATTATAACGAATATTGAAAGTTCCAACCAATACTTGCCAGAGTCAACTAATGGATTCATTAGAGAGGCTTGCAGAAATCAAATCACAAAAAACGTTGTTAACAAGGACAATGTTGACAATTCGGAGTTCTATAAATACACAAAACATATAAATTATAAAGCTTACTAAAAACACAGCTCATTTCTACACACTTTTCTTCATTTACAGTTAAAACTGGAATAAAATCCTCTTTAAAATGTTCTTTTAAATGTATTGCAGAACCACCACCCATAAAACTACATCTACACATAAAATTACACAGCTTAAAGCTATCTATTCACGCTAAAGTTGGTTCGTGTTAGTCCCTGTGTTCTTATAAATCATAGTTCATCAGATGCCACTTTCCTTTAGTATTTATTGTCCCGTAATCATTTAAATCACAGTGCCCCAAAATAAGATTCGGATCAATGAAATAGGCATCAATATATTGCGATATGAATTCTTCAATTTGCTTATTTTGTTATTGAATTAATTGATTAATAAGTAATTTACCCGGGGTACACATGCCACCAATGATAAGATTTGTGTGAATAGAGTTCTTTATTAGATCATTTATTAAAGTTTTCATTAAGGCATTATCAGTGTGGGGAGCTTGGGTGTTGGAAAAAACTATTTTCAGGTCCAGTTTAGTATAAATATATGAAAGTTTCTCATGATGTGCAATGATTTCTTGAAATAAATTACTTTTGGAGCTTTGACAGTTTGTATCATAAACCCCATCAGAAACAAACTTAAAAATTAATTAAAACTAACAAAGCTCTTCAAGCTATAAATCTTTTATTTTCTACTTGATTCGTGACCTCAGATTGATATTTTGTACAGGAGGGTTGGTTGGAATTGGTCAATAATAATTCTCTAGAAGCTCAGAATTTTATTCTATTCTATAAATCTTTTAGTCACCATTGTTTAGTGTTTGCCAAATACGGCACTGTGTATAAAACATTAAATAAAAGTAACAATTTTGACAGTAGTACCCTAGAGTCACCAAATTTAACTAAACTAAATGACCTTTTGTCTAGTACAACTAATAGAGCTAAAACTACAGTTTCAATTTGATATTCTCACCATCATACGGTGCAATTGCACGAAAATGTACTTTTAGAAAAAACTAACCATAATAACTTAAATACGACGTCTTTAAATGGATGTACAGGGTGAGTCAACGGTTGGAAAAAGTAAATTTACGTCGAACAGGTAAAATCTGGAAACAAACTGAATATGCTGTGGGATATATATGCCGGTCGTGCTCATTTTAAAAATATTTTAAATTATACGGGGAGCGTCAAAAAAGTAGGGCAACTAAAAGTTGTATTTTTTAAATGGGACACCCTATATTTGATTTGATTTTTAAATTCTGCATACAATTCTAACATTTTTTTGTATAACATGTTATATGGCTAAAATTGATACTTTCCTAAATATTTAGCTTTAAACAAAAAAAAATAAATTTGATGCACAACTATGATTAGCAATATAACGCCTAGTTGTGCCACTAAAAATACAATATTTTGCTTTTGCACAAAATAAACATGGAATAAAAGTCTGCTTTCATAATATTGAAGATATCACATACAGGGTGTCCAAATTTAAATGCCCAACTTTAATATTTTCAAACCAATTTATTTCAGTTTTTTAAATGAAATCCCTTTCTATAGCTATAATCGTGTTGCCTTCCAAGTAACAAAATCCTGCGCCTTACCTTAATGCTTAGATTCGATGTGTTCGTGCATATGCATACATTTTCATTCTCTGGGACCTTGATAAAACGCAACTACCTAATAACCAAAAACTGGACAAAAACCAACCCAAAGCAAGCCCTGGCTTTTGTCAACCCTGATGGTTTTTTCTAGTCTAACACAATATTTGTAGAATGACTGTCAATGCTAGGTGAGAACTATGCATTTGTAATATTAATATTATATTTCCCATTAAATAGTATGAGGAACTTGGACACCCATATTCATTAGAGGTTTAAATTTAGACCAGAACCAATTTTAAGCGGTGGATCGGTTATTACCGCAGGTTTGCTTTTGGTCGTCTTTGGTTATAGCCCTTAACATACTGATTTTCCCCAACTGACAATAACCAAAAAACCATCAACAATAACTTTGTAATCTTGCCCTTTAAAGTTTAAATTAATTTGATATCGTTTCGGAACCGTCTCCATAATGCACTAAACAACTAGACATCACACAATGTTAAATATTTTTTGTTTCAACATTATGAATAAAAAGAAAACTAATGATAAACAATAAAATAGCATCTTGATTATGATATTACAATTTAGAAAGAGATAAACAATACAATAACAATAATAACTTAATGAAGGGCTAGTTAATGACGTCACAATGGAAAGACCAAAACCACTTGAAAGCAATTGGTAAATACCAATAACAACTGGTAAATCTAGGTCCATTGCTTGAAATTGGTTCAGGTGTAAGTTGACAGTTGTAGGTCTGAGATTACATTTTCACCAATTGAGCAAATAATTTTTCTAAATGTCACAATTACAAAATGACAGTGACATAAGCGAAACATAACTGGCAAACTAAGAGTTTTAATTACCACAACTAGACCTGGTTTCACTCTTAAACCTTTTTAGTGAACACGGGGGTGAATGTTTAAAATTAGGTCTCAAAATAGTTTACAATAAATTTCAAAACTGTTCCCATCCTTTGGAATCCTAATTTCAACTATTAGAAGCTTGAATTTGAATTTTTTCTTTTTCATTTAACGGGCGGTAAATTTGTTAACAAATAATAGTGTGCTGCCTTTGAAAATAAAACACGAAAACAGTATACAAACAATAATTATGGTAGAGGACTGCAAAATATGTTCTGACAATTTTGTTGTTAACAAGAAAATAAAGTGTGGTTTTTGTGGAAATTTTTTTCACAATATGTGTGTTAAATTAAAAGATAATGTAGTTAAGTCGGTTGCTGAAATTGAAAACTTAATGTGGTTTTGTGACGAATGCTTAAGTGTCATTCAACACTGATTGAAAAAATGAAAACTGTGGAAAAAAACACAGACGAAATTTTGTAGCAAACACTTAACTGTTTAAGATCCATTGAGAGAGCTCAATGTTTCAGGAATACTTCAGGAAAAAACAAAATGATCAGTGTTCAGAAGCCCAGACAAAAAAATAATATTCTTATATTGGCTGATAATTTAGGTCAATTTAGGGAGATACTGAATAAATATATAGGTAAAAGTTATAATATACAGTCGATAACTAAGGGAAATGCCTGTTTAGAGGCTGTAGTAGAGAACATGAATAAGATGACAAAAAAATGTACTAAAAATGATTATGTGATTGTAATGGGTGGAACAATCAACTTGTTAAAAGGTATAAGGGTACAAGAAAGAACAATTCAAGGGCTAAAAAACATTAATAAACAAACTTATTACTTTTCTCAGTGCCTCTCTTCAATAATAATATGCTCCTTAATCAGTATATTAATAAACATAACAAAATGATGTATAATATATAATAATAATTAATTGTGTAAAGTAAAATGTTTTAGATTAATAATGAAAATGGATAATTTTATGTTAAAATTGTTGTTTCTTTTTATCTGTGTTTGGACTTTTAATGTACTGACCTCATAACTTTTTAAATTTTTATTTATGTTAAAATTGCTGTATTCCTGTTTTTTAAATTTATATGTATTGTTAATTTATATGCATATTGACTTCTTTAGTTTCTATTAAGTACACATGTGACTGTATTGTTTTTCTTTTTTTTATATAATCTGTCATGTGTTGATATTCCAAGACATGTTTTTTTTTACATTGTGACCATTTTTTTTTTTAATTGACAATTATTATTATTGTTCTTTTGTATATTAACCAAGTGCTAAACATGCACTACTTGCTAACAATAACCTATGTTGTTTGTTTACAATTCGAGTTTGTTAATGTGTTATTTTGAGTGGTATTAAAGCAATCTTTGTGTTTTGTGTGTGTAATAATATTTGTTAGGATCCTGGCCACCTGTGCAAACAAAAACAGAACACTAAACTGTAAATATAAACCTAAAATATACGGAGGTTTTCGCTTGTTTGTGCTTCCGAATTCAGGGATACTCTGCAAGTCTAAATTGTACAAAAGTAGTACAACTGCCGACTATGACGTCATATGGAGGACAAATTATCGTGTCTAAAAATGACTAAATTATCGAAACAACATTAATGCAAATAACCTGTAATTACTTCAAATATTCTTAACAACTATAATAACCATAATGTCTCTTCTGGAATGCAGCAAGTGCCATAAATCCTGCATATTTAAAGCTAGACCTAAAGATGAGGAATTATTTGGAGCTCCATGCGACTCATGCAAATCTACTCTGTGTAAAAACTGTTCCGTGATTAGCACAACTGAAGCGCATGCTCTTTCTCTAGCGCAAAGAACATTATTGTACTACTGCATCGATTGCAAACATAATATCAAGGACCTACCTACATTTACAAAACTGCTCGAACAGTACGACAAAGTGAGACTGGAATGCAAGAGAAAAGATAGTTATGTGGAAGAACTAGAGCGCAAGCATGAAGAACGGGTCTCTGAATTAAACGAAGATATCGGTCGCCTGTTAAGAGAAAATGCTGATAAAGACAGACATATAAAGAGGTTGAATAGAAGGACTCTCGACTTCGAAGTTGACGTGTGTAACACTGAACAAAACTATGTGGACAAAATTAATCAACAAAAACTTGAGATATCTGCTCTGAATAATGAATTATTAACCCTTCGAGAAAAAAATAAAAATCTTACTGCCCTTATAGAAGAACATGAGCGCAAAAATACAGCCTTGATGAAAGAACTGGATAATTTAATATCTACAAAAGATAATATGTTGATCAGCATTGAAACTCTCACTAAAGAGAATGAGGTTTACATTGAGGACTTAAAAAGGGCCAATCACGAAATATTCACACTAAAAGAAGATGGAAAATCCAGCAGTAATTTCCCAAACACTCGCGAGGTCGAACCACAGCAAACACATGCAGAAACGATAGAGAATTCACTACACTCAGACAATAGCGACGCGACACCACCCGAGACACAAACCAATATCTTGCATAATACAAGTATAAATCGACGCCCACAGCTCCTAATTTTTGGAAACAAATCCTGCGCCATGAGTATCGGATCATTGTTTAAACGTTTTTGTGACGGTTCATTCGACATAAACCAGCAATACTCTCAGAGCGATACAGTCATGGACCTACTGAACAAATACCTTTGTCTCGCAGACAAGTTTACAAGGTCGGACTATGTTGTGGTGCTGACAGGATCGGAGGACGCCATCAGAGGTAGAAGAGTCTCAGAGGAGTGCTGGGATAAATTCACGGAACTTTCGGCAAGGTCAAATCTAATCATTGTTGGGCCAGCCTACACATCACAAAGGCATGTTCTCAACGAGTTCTTTTACGAATTTAATATGGATATTCATAGGAATGTACACGTCGATAAAGGAAAATCAGTCTTTCTTAGTTTAGATAACTTCATGCACTTCAATGAGAGAAACTGGCAGGGTACTCCAACACACAGAGTAAAAACAGAACTTTGTCAATTTGTGTGTACTCATATTTTTTCACCCACATCGGTAAATAATAATTCGTTGAACTCTTCGTCAAATTTTCACGTAACCTCCTCGGTTCTCACCAGACCATAAATCACCAGATCGCAAATCCTCAAACATCTCCGTCCTCTTCATCAAAGTATAGAAAAAACTACATACATACACTGATTTATCAAAACGTCAGAGGCCTAAAAACCAAGTCTCCAGAAATATTATTGTCAACCAGCTCATGTGATTACTATTGCATAATGTTCAGCGAAACCTGGCTAACTGAATCGATTGGCTCACCAGAATACTTTCCAGACTCCTACGTTGTTTTTCGCAGAGATCGCAACTATTCCGAATTAGCCTGTGAGAGGGGGGGCGGTGTTCTAATAGCAATCAGGAACATTTACAAAGCCGCACTAATACCAACTAGGCAACTGGCTCAATATGAAGATGTCTGGGTTCATGTTGTCTTGAACACTACCAATTTTATAATGTGTTGCGCTTACTTTCCACCCAACTCTCCAACAGCTTCATATCAACATTTTGTGCAAACTTGTGAAGAACTAAGAAACCAGTACAACAGGGCCAGTTTTTTGATCATGGGCGGCTTTAATCTGCCTAACATTGAGTGGATTGATGACGAGGGATTTATGATAGCCAGCAGAGTGCATCATGAACATGAAGAAACTCTAATCGACGGACTTAACTTTTTGGAGCTTCATCAATGCAACAATATCGCAAATGCGCTTGGTCGAACACTGGATTTGATATTCACGGATGACACTGAATCTTACGAGGTGGCCAAAGCCCAGTTTCCTTTAACTAAATGCGACTTATACCATCCCTCTTTGGAAGTTCGTATCGAGTGTCGACACTTCAGAGTTCTTCGTAAAGATGCACCAATTACTATTCATTTATTTGCTAAAGCAAACTACGCTGGCATTAATGACTACTTTTCTAACGTCGATTGGTCCTTTTTACACACGGAAACAGATCTCGAATTGATGGTCTCTGAGTTCTATGATGTTTTGCTCACCGTTGTGGAACTTTTTGTTCCCAAGACGGTGGTCAAAGATGAACGTTTTCCAAAATGGTACTCACCTTACTTAAGGAAACTTATTGTTCAGAAAAACAAATTACACAGAAAGTTTAAAAAATCTGGTTGTTCAACTGATTACCAAGCATACTCTAATCTTCGCAAAGAGACTAAATTTCAGATTGACTACTGTTACGCACTATTTATAACGAATACTGAAAATGCAATTCCTACCAACATTAAACACTTTTGGAGATATGTTAATTCTCTACGTAAGGAAAGCGGCATACCATGCTCTATGTACTACGAGGGCAATCATTTTGAAGATCCTAATTCAAAATTCAAAAATTCAAAATTCAAAAGTATTTATTGTCTAACAGGAACAATCCCAATACAAAGACAATTATAAATTAAATTAGTACATAATAGAAACTAATTAAGTATGTAATGCAAGATAAAATTTAAATTTTATACACATAAATAATTTATAAGATTCAAGTTGATGGTACACATATTTACACTAAGAAAGAAATGACAATTAATATATAACAAAATAGAATTAGAGTGCATTGACACTCGAGAGTATGCTTTTCTTAAAACTACTTAGATTTAAGTTAAACATATCAGTTTCATTAACTAAAGTTATTGAATTAAAGTACAAACAGGCTCTATACATACAATAGCATAGCCGAGGGATTTGCTGATTATTTTCAGCTCTGTTACAGGGACTATAGTGATGTTGAACTACTAAAAACGAATATTGAGTATGCAAATACACTGTCCAGTCACCATTTTACCCCAGAAGAGGTGAAAGCAAAACTATCACAGCTCGATGCAAGTAAAAGCGCAGGACCAGACGGAATCACTCCTCTATTTTTGAAAGAATGCTGTTCATCACTTTGTAATCCCATCTGTATAATATTTCAGAGAACATTTGATGGGGGAATGTTTCCGGCACTGTGGAAGAAATCTACTCTGATACCTTTGTACAAATCTGGTGATAAGGCTAACATCCAAAACTACCGAGGAATATCACTATTATCAATAATACCTAAGGTTCTGGAATCGCTTATAACAGACAAAATTTTCAACACTTACAAGCATTATATTGCACAGGTCCAGCACGGTTTCTTTAAAGGTCGTTCTACGCTAACAAACCTAGCGGTGTACCAACAATACCTTGTCTCAAATATGGAGGCTGGTCACCAGGTCGACGTGATCTATACCGATATGTCAAAGGCTTTCGACAGTGTTTGTCACCATCTTCTAATAGATAAGTTATCTCAGATGGGTTTTACGTCAAATTACCTCTCCTGGATAGCAGACTACCTCAGGAATCGTCGACAGTCAGTATGCGTCTCAGGTGTAACATCAAGGGAGATAGCAGTTCTGTCTGGAGTGCCCCAGGGTTCACATATTGGACCCGTTTTGTTTTCCCTTTTTATAAACGATATCACATCCTGTTTTAATTTCTCACAGTGTCTGCTTTACGCCGACGATCTTAAATTCTTTTCCACCATCGATAGCACCTCTGCGTCATGCAATCTCCAAGCCGACCTCGACCGCTTAGCTTCTTGGTGTAACAGAAATTGTCTACAGCTTAATGTTAAGAAATGCAAACGGATGACCTTTCATAGATGTCGGAATCCCGTAATTACTGAATACTCGCTACACAACACTATACTGGATTCTGTGTCGTCTTTTAATGATCTCGGGGTCATATTCGATTCCGAACTCACATTCAACTTGCACTTAGACCATATTATCGCCAAAGCATTCAAGATGGTAGGATTTATTAAACGTAACACTAAACATATGAATGATACCCGTGTTCTAACTATGCTATACAACTGTCTCGTGCGCAGTATATTGGAGTACTGCAGCATCATATGGTGGCCAATTTACCAGCATCATATTGCCAGGGCAGAAAGAGTTCAGGGAAAGTTTGCGAAGTACTTGCTCTACAAACATCATTTTCCATATGACGACCTATCACGAGAAACAAGACTTCAGCTGTGTGGGCTTAAATCGCTTGAAGATAGCCGAAAAGGCCAATCTTTTCTTTTTCTTTTTAAATTGCTAAGAGGTCAAATGGACTGTGAAGAAATTCTAACAGAGATCTATCTTCGAATTCCTTCCCGACGAACGCGACAACAAGAGCTATTTTTTCAAAGAAGACACAGAACAAATTACGGATGGAGAACCATTGCGGACCGCCTTGTGTATACATATAATGTCTACTTCTTTAACATAGACTTGTTCTTTGTTAATCTTGCTGGATTAAAACAATTATTATCCTGTTAACCTTTTGACCTGTGCTTTGTCATTTTACTCTATTTGTTTTCTTTTTGTTCTGTAGTCTAGGACATTTTATAGTACTACTTGGATCTTTTAATCTGTAACGTACTTAACAATAAATAAATAAATAAATAAATAAAATAAATAAATAAATAAAGGATTATTATTATTATGAGACAGTTCATGAAAAGGTTTTGCAGGCAGTACAGCGTGGAGCACTCACGGATAGCTACCAGCATAGAAATAAAAGCTACGCAAAAGCACTCACAGAGGGAGTGGTTGAGGTTAAACTGACTAAAGTATGTGATAGTAAGGAGACAAAACAAAAAATTTAGCAAAGTTTGGACATGGCAGAGCTTAGTATTGGAATAACACACATGAAGGATGAAAGAGAGGGGGCTGTTGTGATCAAATGCAGAGATACTTCTGAAGCTGAAAAATTAAAAATAAATATAGAAAAACAAATGGGAAAAAATTTCTCAATACAATACCAACCAAAAGAAATCCACATATTAAAATTGTTGGTATTGAGAAAGAATACACTGAGGACGAGTTAATAAAAGTTTTAAAGCAACAAAATAGGAATATTATAGAAGAAAGTAGTCACATTAAACTAATAGTCACAAAGAAAATGGTAAAATCCTACCTTGCTATCATAGAATGCAATCCCAAAGTATTTCATAATATTTTATACAAGGCTGAAGGCAGACTATTTATTGAGTACAGAACTTGTCGGTGCTATGAATATGTCAGTATCTTAAAGTGTTATCAATGTAACCAGTATAATCATACATCTAAAGAATGTTCAAATACCAGAACTTGTGGAAGATGCTCAAGTTGTGAGCATCAAACAAAAGACTACACGTGTAGAAAATATAAATGTATTAACTACAAGTTGTCAAATGAGAAATACAAACTTAATTTTGATATTGATCACACTGCTTATGATGTCAAATGTCCCACTTATGCCCGATTATTTGAAAAAGACAGGTCCAAAATACAGTACACTTTAATGTGACTGGACCAACGACAAACAAAACCAGAGAGGTAAGTTTTGTATCATGCACCAAAATATTTAGTGTATAAGAGGTAAGATTTTAGACATAGAAATGTACATCGATAGCATCATAAATAGACCTCACGTTCTACTGCTCAGTGAACATTGGCTTAAGAGGGATGAGTTATTATTTATTATAGTTGGATGGCTACAATAAGGTCTCCTATTTTTCCAGGGAATCTATGGGACACGGAAGAGTGTGAGGAGGTGATGTGGAGTTCTCTTGTGTTGTTAAAAATGAGATGACTTGTAGTGGTTTGCTTATACGGGAGATGTCTGGGCTCAATTGATGCTTTTATGGAGAAGCTGGAGGACGTTCTGGATTTTTTAAAATTTAAGTATTTTAAATATAAAGTTGTTATCACTAATGATTTTAATTTAAACCTTTTTGAGCAGAACGATAAAACAAAAACGTTCTTAGACTTAATATCTGGCTTTAACCATGTCTGTAACTACTAGAGTTACAGAGAATACCTCTACTCTGATAGATAACATTTTTTGTAATTTTGAGGACGATTTTAAGTCTTATGTATTCAACTCCGCTCTGTCGGATCACCATGCACAGGTGTTGCTTATAGAAGACTTACATTTGAGAAAAAAACAAAACCGTGAATATGTATTTAAAAGAATCTTTTCTAAAACTAAGATCTTAAATTTTAAGCAGCAGCTGGGGGTGATGGATTGGGAGCAGGTGTATTGTTCGGACACTGTTGATGGAGCCTATTCAAATTTTTTAAACTATTTCAATGTACTGTTAAATAGAGTATTTCCAACTAAAAAGTATATTGCAACAAAAAAACATAATTACTGGATCACGCCCGGTATTAAAATACCTTGCAGGCATAAACGCATTTTATATCAAAAGAAAATCAGGGGTCAGGTGTCTAGAGAAATGTTTAGTAAATATTGCAAAACTTTAAAAAATGTAATCAAGGAAGCCAAAAAAATGTGTAATAGAAAAATTATGAATGACTCTGATAATAAGGTTCATGCTACGTGGGACCTAGTAAAAAATATAGCAGATCATGGCTTCCATAGAAAAATGGTTATGGATAATTTTTCAAAAAAATTTGATTCACCGGAAGAGATTTTAAATAACTTAAACCATTATTTCATCAATGTTTGTCCGAATGTCCAGTCCAATAGTAACAATATTTTTCAACAAAATATAACAAGGTCCTCTATATACTTGAGTCCAACAGATGAAGAGGAAATTAAAAAAATTATAGGTAGTCTTAAGAATAAAAGATCGGTTGGTGATGACGAGAATCCCATCACTGTTTTAAAAGAATCAGCAAAGATTATTTCTAAGCCAATTACTCATATCTTAAATCTTTCATTTTCAACTGGAGTTTTTTCAACTTTATTAAAGAACGCCTCTATTAAGGCCATTCACAAAAAAGGGGAAAATTATGAAGAAAAAATTATCGGCTGATCTATTTATTATCTAATATTAGCAAAATTTTTGAGAGGGCTATGTATAATAGATTTATGAATTTTTTGGAAAAACAGTCTGTAATAGCGCAACAGCAGAATGGTTTTAGGAATGGGAAGTCTACCATACGCGCCATATATCAAGCTATCATGAAAGTTTTAAACTCTCTTAATAACAAAAAACAAACTTTAGTGATAAGCATGGACCTTTCTAAGGCTTTTGACAGAGTAAATTTTGACATTCTGAGTAGTATGAAATTAGAGATGTATGGCATTGGGGGTATGGCGCTTGCGCTGCTTGTTTCATATCTTAAAAACAGAACACAACAGGTGGTTGAGAATGATAGGTGTGGTAGAGCTGTGAGATCAGAAAAAGTTCAGTGACTGTTTCCAGATATGCTTATGCCTTGCGTATTATCTCAGAGGGTATTGGGAATGAAGCTGCTCTCATAGCCTATCATGCTTTTATATATTCACGATTAAAGTATGGCTTGAATTTCTGGGGTAACTCCACTGAAGCACAAAGGATATTTGTGTTACAAAAGCATTGTACATTTGTAATATCTATAAAATGAAAAGCCGGGAAAGTTGTAAAAATATTTTCATTAATAATGGTATTTTAACACTGATAAGTATTTATATTATTGATTGTGTCATATTTGTACATGATAACAAGGATCTCTTCCAAAACTGCGAATTAACACACGATTATGAAACGCGACATAAATCTAATTTATTATCTGAGAAGTGTAACTTCTTGTACATATAAAAAAATGCACCTTTCCGTATTATTAAAATTTTTAATTGTTTCCCTGAAAATGTGAGAAGCCTACCGAAAATCAAGCTAAAATTCCTTTTGCGAAAGTATTTAATTAGTAAGGCATTTTATTCCCTAGATGAATTTTATGGTGATCATGACAGAACCAACTTAAATATGTAACTGTGTTAACCATGTTAATAAGGAAAAATACTGTTTTTAATATTGTCTTTACATAATAAAATAAAAGTAAATGAACGCCAAAAATTTAGATATACCTACTATAGATATTTATATTTCTTTACATACCTATATTATATTAAGCTTGTTGAATATAAGGATTTTTTTTCTATAGATGTAAGTTAAGTAATTATGTTATTTTTAAACTTAATATTTCTACTTTTAGTTAATACTGTTTAGTTTTTGACATTGTTCTATGCCTATTTTGGCTATTATAACTTTGTTATATGTTGAATAAATAAAAATGTATCTATCTATCTACCTACATGTACAGCACTGTGTGTTTTCAAGACTTAAGTGCAAACCTTTCTCAGGAGGCATTCTAGTAGTTATCAAAACAAAAGTTGAATTTGCTACCTATCAATTTGGGGGGTGATCAAAGAAACAAATAGCGATTGCGGCTTTTAGCTTTTTCAAAATAATCATTTAAAAAACAAAGATATGAAAATTGATTTTTTTAATGCAATAATTTAAACAAAAATATTCCTACCTTAGCAAGACCAGCTTTATGAGCACCCATCGACTCCATATGCTGAATGTACTTGGCAAAATCTTTAAATTCCTCCCAAGTAGGCCGAAAAACCATGATTCTAAAGAAAAACAATTATAAGGCCCGGTGAATAACATTACACAATTCACAAAGAAATTATACTTACTTGTGAGATCTTTGGTTGTTTTCAGCCATCCTGTAATTGTCACCCTACGAAAACAATCAAAATCCGATAGAAAATTTAAAATGACAATATGAAATGAAGGTATCACCAAATAAACACTTTTTCCGAAAGCATTTTGTTTATTGTCTAATTTTTCAAGCGGCCATTACTGACATACAAATCTTCACGTAGACAACAGGGATTAATCCATCAGAAACACGTAATATGTGTACACCGATTAAAACTAATATCCAAGTAAATTTATTTCACTGCACTTCACAGAATTAATGAAATTAAAATATATTTAAATATTAACATAATTTCTCCGGAATATAACAACTCCACAACACTCCCTACGCGATCGTCCATTTCATTTCCACATCCAACAATGTTTGCTTGCTTGGAAACTTAAATCTCATGCGCCTTGAACCTCTCTCCTCTTTTACGAAGAAAAGGCATTTTGATTCTACTTCGCTTTCACTCTCACTCTATAATTTGAACACAGAAAATGCTAGTCTACAGCTGCGTTCCCTTATTAACTAACAGTACTGATTCTAGTATACAAACTTTTATAACCGTTTAAATTATTATCCCTCACTGTGGTGCCACTGAAAAATAAGTATATTTTATATGTATAAACAAGGTGCCTACACGAATACCATTTTTTTATGTATTTTTCAATATTAAGGGAATATAACGACTGCTACGTGTTAAAAACAATATTCTCTAAACCAGAGTCTGTAGAAACAATTTTCTACACAGCTTTTTGAAGCAAACTGACTTAAATTTTAGTGAAAAGGAGAAGCCAATTACCTAGGTATAATTATACTTACCAAAAAATATGCCATAACAAATAGCAATTAATTGTTAAAACCTTTACGAAAGTGCAACCTGAAAGCTTTTATTTCCTATTATTAGTTTTAGAAATTGCGACGCACCTAGGATTGACAGGTGTCCCGCTTTAGAGCCTATTTATCCCGTATCCCTCTTTATGCTTGCGCGGGACGCAATATGTCTTGTTTTTTAATGTAAATAATAAAAACAAGTATAAAGTGACAGTGACTGCACCTGCAGTAAAGACCAATTTCAGTTGTATTATTACTCATTACAACCTAGATTGTTCTGGTATTAGATTTATATTTCTAAGTGTTTTAAAAATATATTTTAACCATTTTTAGTTACAACTTTTAGGCCGACATTTTGTTAAATATTTATTTTTGGTTTATGTAAAAAATGTATTTTTGTTCCCACGTCTATTTTTTCTCTTTTATTTTTTAACGCTACCACACAGATAAACGAAATTTTTGGCCGGTTCATTTTATTATTACAACTTTGATAGAATAAAATAACAGAGAATAATTATAGGAGGTATAAGACACATCTTTATTTCGCCATTTGAGAAATTGGCAACGCTGGAATAGTTGGAGATAAAATTTAAGGCTTTACTCATTTTTTAAGTTTATTTTTGTCTTCGAGATCTAACCGTAATATTTCAAGCCATATAAATAAATAAATAAATAAGTTCTTTATTTCCAACAGGCCAAAGCCCAATTACAGAAAACTGTATAGTATGACTTAAATTATATAATATGTAACAAATAAAAATAAAAATATCAAAAAAAAGAGAAAAAATATATAAACAAATAAAAAAATTATGAACTTAAACTAAGTAAAAATGAATATGAATACAAAACTCAAATCAAAAACAAAATAAAATGAAATAAAACAAAACAAGATAACAATGCAGGCACTCAACCCGGTAACCAAAACCAACAGCCAGACAAGAAGACATAGGGAAGATTAGGGGGGAAAGCCAGAAGCCAAGAGCAAATGCTGAATGATATTGGGCAGATTATCCGAATTGATATCGCAGGATTCAGATATAGGATTAAAGTTGCTACCCATAATGTGAACGGGGCTTTGGTAGAGAATGTTGGAATGTGCCAGGTCGAGAGCAAACATAGGTTGACGTCTGGCCGCCAATCGCGGTACATGAAAGGGAATTTCTCGCAACAGAAAAGGGCAGTCAATGTTCCCATTAAGTAGACGATATAAGAATGTCACCGACTGAATGTCTCGCCGGAGCTCCAATGGCAACTCCCCAAATCTGGACAACAACAAGCCATGATCGGACCCTCTATCAGGGTAGGCACCATCTTCCTTGAACATAAGGTATTTAAAGAATCTCCTCTGAACGGCCTCAACGGAGATTTTATGGCAATTATATATAAGATACCACACGATGGAACCGTAGTCCAACTTGGATCTGACGAGAGAGTAATAGAGCAGCCTAAGAGCCAGTGAACTGTTAAAATGCTTACAAGTCCTGATAACAAACCCCAACATTCTGTAAGCACCCGATACCATCTGTTCAATGTGAGGAACAAATGTGAGTCTATCATCAAATACGATTCAGTGTCTCTCACGGTTGTGGATCTGGGCAGAATATTGTCGTTTATAGAGTAATTGAAGATAAGTGGTGACTTGATTCTATGATAGGACACGACGTGACATTTGGCAACATTTAGGCTGAGCCGATTAGATGAACACCAATCACTAACTATATCAATATTTGACTGCAGTAGAAGGCAATCATTGAAAGTGTCAACGCGATGAAAGATTTTTAGATCATCGTCATAGGCGAGTTTGGAGCAATTTCACACTCGAATCAGATCCTCCATGAATATATTAAACAGGAGCGGTCCAAGGTTAGAACCCTGCGGAACACCAGATGTCGGTATAAATGACTCAGACCGAAAACCGTCAATCTCGACAAACTGCCTTCGATTACATAGGTATGATTGTAAGAGTGCA
This sequence comes from Kuschelorhynchus macadamiae, assembly GCA_030620095.1. Lineage (NCBI taxonomy): Eukaryota > Metazoa > Arthropoda > Insecta > Coleoptera > Curculionidae > Kuschelorhynchus > Kuschelorhynchus macadamiae. The sequence goes on along the minus strand of JAUTXW010003806.1, from coordinate 46,387 downwards.
GCGAGGCCTCTAGAAAAGCCGAAGATATTGCGTGCTTTTTGTAGCAGCTTGTGCTGCTACAAAAAGCATAGCATATAATAGCCGATCAACCGATTTTTCGTGTAAAACTACCGAATTTGTTTGGTCAATATACCGATTTTACGACTACAGGGGGTGGCGGCACTGCGTTCACGATTGATCCAGATCAGAGATCAGGGTCTTTATATTTACCCACGGGAGCCGGCTCTTGAAAATATTGCAAACAACCAGATCACGGTTATTTGAAAAAGAGACAAGACAAAATGAAACGTTCAGTCAGTTGTTCGGTTTGAGTCAATACATCAACACAACACTGCATGTACTTAGGGGTCGTGAACCAAGCCGCGGAGCTGACGATCGATATACCGCGATTTTCGAAACGGTCTCATTGATAAGAGGAGAGATGGATTAGATATTAGATCTAAATCTTTAATTTTTTGGTGCGGTGTATATACTAACGTTTAAGATGACGTTATAATAAATAATGATAACAGAATAATAGGTAGTTAGTAAGAAGCAAAATAAAAAAATCCTCTACATTTAATAATAAAATACACAATATCCTTTACAATAATACAAATTTTTCTAACGTTGTGAATTTATGTTTTTTTATTTACTTTGATATTTTTTTCTGTAGTATTTTTTATATAATATTATAATTAATGTTGCAGTAATATGGCTATTTACTCTATACAGATGTTGCAAAATAGATTTTCCGGAGAAATAAATAAATAAGTAAATAAATACAAATGGAAACATAAAAAACTTTAACTTCAACACCACTATAGCATTAAGCCTTATAAATTAATGAATAAATAGTAACAGTAAAAATATAGGAAATTACTAAAAGTATATCTTTATAAATAATGTACTTGGACTTTGGTCCACCCGCGGCTACTTTAATTTCTAAAAACAATAAAAATGGATTGAAGAATAAAATCAAAACAAGAGCAAATTAAACCCAACGGGAAAACATATATATTTTTGAAAGTTGCAAACCTATTGTGTTCGGTGCATTTAATCTCCAAGGGTATACAGGAAAAATACAAAGACACAAAATCTTGAAAAAAATATTTTTTAATGCACTATTTCACTTCAAACTATTACTGTGAATCACGTACAATTTTGTAAACAGTGTTGACGCAAGCAATTTTCGAAATGTACTGACAAAGTATAAGAAATTGTACTAAATTGGACTAGCACTTTTTGTATCTGAACAACTTTATAGTTCAGCCAAAATGTGTACTAAAGGTATCTCCAAATTGTAGGTAGAAAAAAAACGTCCTTGACCTTTTACAATCTCAATATAAAAATATATCATCGTTAATGTATAAACGAACTTTGTTTTATTTGTGTCTTTATTATAAACAAATTATTGAATATGAACATTTTTAAATATACTAAATTTGCTTTAATTATACTTAAAATGTACTTTTATACTTTACAATCAAATATGTACTAAATTTAGTACATATGTACTAAAACGGAAACGCTTTTTGTAAACAAAAGAGCAGGCTGGATAGGATGTCAATCATTTACTCATTACTCATCACCGAAAAGTAAAAAACTGAAAAAATATTGGGACGAAGATTGATGTCTATAAAATCGACGTTACATGCTTACAACACAGCTTAGGGTTAAGCTGTGCTTACAAGGTGTTCATATAGAGCGGGTTACCCATACCCGATGCGTAATACAGACTTTATACGAAAAGTCACTGTATACGCTCTACAGTGACTTTATACAAGAACAGTGGCGACAATAGAGCATAAGCTCCGCCCATCCGCCATTACTGGGCTAAATTTTTGTTTTTTATATGTGTGTATACGGCGATTCTGCATATTTGTTTTGCGTTTTTAAATAGTTTGTGTCTAAATATTTTCAGTTTTAAAATATCAGTGTTGTGTATTTATGTATCAAGTTTGGCATCTGGTAATTCTATATACAATAGACTTAAATTGATTTATAAAATATAGTGATGTAAACTGCAAATAAATAAAATAAAAAAATAAATATTCATTGCAATTCTTAGTTACTTCAGAAAGAGCAATATCTTCTCGGGTTATGTTATGTAACTTGAAATTTTAGGATAATTATCTAGATAAATTAATGTTATACTTTGCAAATAAGGCATTTTTATTATTGGATCTTTCATAGACAATCCTACATGGCTTCATTAAAAGTTTTTTAATAATCTACGGTATTTAAATACCATCTATTATAATAGCAATAATGTCAAGAACATAAAAATTGATACCTTAGAAAAGAATTAATTTAATTTTTTTCGAGGATTTCAACCATTTGGTTAAGTTTCACAATATTACCTACTATTTTTTCATAAGTATATTTTTTTTAGATCATTATAAAAGTACTGTGCTGCAGTAGGATGTTCAAATTCTGCCAAAAAAGGCTTCCATATGAAGCTGTTTCCTAAGAATCCTGAATTATGTGAGGTATGAAATGTGGCAATTTAGTTAAACTTAATTTTATGAAAACCATAGCAGAATGTATTTTTTTAAATTCTTTTTTTGTAGATTCATTTTGTGCCAGATATATAGGAAAAGACTAGGGGAGATGATACCAGAAAACTTAAGACAAATGCAGTACCCTCAATTTTTTTCTTTTCTCTTATACAAAGTAAACACTACTGATAAAAGTTCAACAAACTCAGATCCCCTGTCATTTATTTTTATATTTTGTATTCTCGATAATAAAAAAAGTATTTTTCTCCAATTCGTTTTTTTTTTCAAATACACTTTTAAGATTAAAACATTTCCATATCTGACATATTCTTTCAGCCTGCATAAATGTAGATCACCCAAAGTAATTATTTAGAAAAAAAAATTACAAAGTTCAGAATTTCCACTGCAATACTGTTTAAATGTGACCAAGTTAGGGGTCAACTTTTTTATAAAAGAAATATTTTCCAGATAGCTCTTCGAAACATAACTAACTTTAAATATTAGGTTCAAAAATGTAACCATTTAGGTAAGTATTAAGTATATTTCAATAAAAAGATGTAACAAAATTTCTGTTAGTAGCCTTATTAGTGCAAAGCATTCTTAAAAATTGTGTAGGTATTCTGTATATCTAATTAATAAAAGATATGACAAGAAGCATCATTATATTGTTAAGAAAGTGTAAGCTGCCTTCAAAACAAACACGACCTATGAACAAAAAGCATTTAGGAAATGTTATTTATTTAGGAACTGAGGACATAAAATTAACAATGTAATATTTAAAAACAATTTACTTATATACTTTGACAAGTCTTCATTTTATTAATATTAATGATATTGGCAAATACGGAAAGTTGACACCAATTCGTAATTACTTTAAATTATTCATTTGTTTCCAAAACTGGTTCGAATAGGGAAGAAACATTCCAAAAGCAGAGGCCTTTGTGATATAATTAAAAAGCTATTATAACTAGTTTTCCTGTGTTCTGATTGCAGTATCCAGATATTTCTGTTGCTAAATTGGCAGTATAAAATGAACCATCAAACTAAAAATATATTCAAGTTGTAATATGCTGTCCGAAAAAGTCAATGTCTAAAAAAGATGAAACACAAGCAATACAAAAATGACTTGTTTATTGTGCATGCAATGCACATTTATCGCTCAAATATTGTATGAAAAAATTAGGTATTGCAAGACATATTTTCATATATTGTTCATGGGCTTACAAGCAAAGAGCACTAAGTCAAATGTGAACACAGTTGAATCAGTGCTTTTTGCTTGTAAGTCTATGATATATCATATTTAATTAAAAATGAAACTAACAATATATTGCAACATCACAAAATCAGTATGTTCTGTTAAGCAATTTTACCACAAAGAATCATAATTTAACAGGGAGTTTATAACAGCATAATTTTCCAGATTTTAAACATACCCAGGTAAAAATTGAAGAAAACTTACTTCGACATTGCTTGTAACTTTTCAATTTATTTAACAACAATGACTAACAATTTTCATTTTACAAATCACATATTTGTTATATATTGACATACTCTTGTGTAAAATGCATGAGCCAGAATTAAAAAGTACACACGTAAGTGTAAGTATTAAAGCATACAGGTATATGAACTTTAATTAACTACTTACTTAAAAGTTCGTGTTCTATTTCAAAATAATTTGGTATAAAATGATCTGTATAAACTCAGTACGGTATGGTGGAAGAGCCCTTTTTTGTGAGGTCTAATTGAATATCAAACATATTCATTCACCTAGGCATGAGCTAAAGAGCCAAATTTACCTCAAAATGTAATTCATTAATCTAAAAACAAAGAAAAATTAAAATTCGAAGTACAGACACTAAACACAGTAGTGAGAGATGGAGTTTTAAGTTTTTTACTTTAACTTACAAATATATAAAAGTCCTAAAAACAAATACAAATTAATTTTAAATGATATTTAAAAACCAAAGAATCCTAATGGATATAATCAATATTAAATTTGTTTTATTGGTTCCCTGTTGAAGGACATAGCCTATAGACGTATATAATTGATTTTTTAAGTTTTTGAATTGATTATAATGTTCAAAATTTACACTTTTTATCAAGCTTAAACCTTATTTTATACTTATGAAATCAATAATAAAACATACCTTACAGTATCTGTTAAAAAACAGGCCTTAATAAATTTATTTATTTATTTATTGGAAGGACGTAGCCGATGCACGCATCGGACAAGTGGTCCTTCTGAAATGTACACTACAGAATGCTAAACCTTCTAAATGGTACGGATTCGTAAACAAGGTCAAAATAAAAAAGTCAAAATCGAGAGACCCAATAAAAACAGTAACTACATCAAACATTTAAAATAGAGAAAAAAAATTGATACACAAATACACATTTACAGACACAAAAAAAAAATTACAAAGGAATACATAAATCCATATGAATACGAAGTGTAAAAAACCTCACAAAAGCAATCCATTTAGCTGCCTTTTTAGCTGCAAAGTGCTAAGTCTAAAGATGTCATATTCTGCGAAATGCCGATTGTAATTACACACTAGTCGGTCAATAAATGCGCCAGACCCATAATTTGTACGGTGGTATCTTTCAAAGAATAGCTGAGGTCTTGTTCTCCTAATAGGTACCAGAAATGAGACCGACCCCAACAATATTTCACAATCAATGTCTCCATTTATTAGCTTGTGTAGAAAGACAAGAAGTGCCTTACCTCTCCGAAACTCAAGGGTTTGAAGGCCGCATAGAAGAGCTATAGTGTTATACGATAGATCCTGATATGGAAAATTAAATTTATATAAGAGGTATTTCGCAAATCTATTTTGTACTTTTTCAACTCTATCGTTATGGCACTGGTATGATGGACTCCATATTGTTGAACAATACTCCAAAACACTCCGTACCAGTGAGTAATACAGACAGACAATTGCTTTGGTGTCCGTCACATGCCTTGTATTCCTTTTTATAAAGCCCAACAATCTAAAACCCTTGAGTACAATGCTGTCAATCATCACATTTTCGTAAACAGCTGATTCCAAGCCATATAAATATTATAAGAATACAAAGTCCAAATAACAAACTTCCGATTAAAGCAAAAATGAAGTAACGATATATTATAAATTTGCAAATAAACTAGACCAAATTCCCATAAGATCAACGTTAAACAATAAAATGTTTGCCCATTGTTGTTTGTTAATTGGATTATTGACTTCTGTTCCTGCTGGAACAATTTGTCAGCTCATTCTGGGGTGCATCCTGGGAACTGGTCGAACACGTGGTTCTGTCCACTGAATGCAAAAATCTTTCAAATAATTTTTCAATTTTTGAAATGCATCTTGGCTTCTACTAGATGCCCCTTGAGAGTACTACTGGTCTCACGAGATGACCTTTTCTTTTAAGCTATCCCCTTACCCCTCCCACTCCCGCCACATAGCGGCCATTACGCTAATATTCTATGTAGAACTGCAGCAGACGAACTGGATAGAATGCAGGAATAACTAGGCCTCACACGTTCACAGCGTCTGCTGCCTTTCTTGCGGGGTCGTTAGTTTCCACTCTGAGGGGATGAGTCTCTCGTTTCCCCCAAAAATAAGGCAGCAAAACCAAACACGTGGAACCACTTATGTTAATAACATAAATGTCTGCCTTCGACGAGACGACTGATTTTTGCCCATTAATGGCGGATATTGGCTCCAGCCAATCAAAACGTCAACCATTATTGTCGCCACTTCCTCGTATAAAGCATATTCGTAGCAGCGTTGACAGGTCTGGTGAAATTTCACTAGTTCTGGTGATTTTAAGTAATATCTGGTTATTGGTGAAAACTGCTAAAAAAGACCATTTCTGGTATTTTTTTCTTTAATCTCATTTTTAATAATTGTTTTCTATAATTTCTAAAATGTTCCCCGTATATGTGTGTGTTGCGCTAGCCCGTTTTTAGTAAACCCCCGACTTTAAATGTGTCTCTGGGATTTAGCGATTTCGTATGCACTATGCAATAATAGTAGTAATTTATTTTCAATATTTTAAGAACGTAATTCATATTAGAAACATATGCAAACAGTCGTTATACTGAAATTGTGATTCTTAGTTTATAAATAACATTTAGTGGCAGAAGCTTTGAAAAGAAATGTATGTATTTTTTGATTATTACCTACTAGAATTTTATTTATTTATTTGGTTTAATTTAATTTTTTGACTTGTAATAAAATAGTGCGTATCTATATAGGTAACTCCATATATGTGAATTATCTGAATAATAATGCGAATATTTTTTCTTAGAAACACCTCGTGTTCCAACCACACAACCATCCATGAGCAGGCAAAAATTAAGTAAATCTGAAAATGTGTGATCAGATCCGTCAGATTGATAATCAGATCCAGTTGATTGAGACATGAGACAAAGCAGCTTTAAGTCGAAAAAAAGGTATAAGCTCATAAATTTCGTTTGGAATAGGAAAAGCATATTGATTTTAAAAATTGGTGACAAGAAACTAGGTCTGAGGTTAACTTCTTTAACTACAAGGTCTGTGACAAGAGTTTTATAGGCGGTTTAACAGTAGTAAAAAAATATAATTCCTCTAAAAAACATATCACAAAAATGAACACACTTAAAAAACGAAGTATTAATACGAGAAGATCTTTTGTTGTTGATAAAAAAATTATTAAAGAGAACGAAATAAGAATTGCTTCTTTTATTGCCGAGCATAATATATCTATTATTGTATCCGACCATTTGACAAATCTGATAAAAACAATATGCAAGTCTGGGTTGCAAGCTAGCCAAGTAGCAAAAATCTCATGCGCGAGAACAAAATGCACTGCGATTATTAATAATGTTGTTGGAGAAACAAGTCAAATTTTAGTCGATAATTTAAAAGATAATAAATTTTCATTATTAGTAGATGAGTCTACAGAGATATCTTCGGTAAAAAATTTGGCGATTGTAGTTCGTTTTAATACAAATTTTATGATTAGGGATGAATTCTTGGTATTAAGATGCTTCGGCGCAGAGTTTATACAAAACTATAATTTCATTTTTCAATGAACATCAAATTCCATTCAAAAAACAATTAGTGGGATTTGGGGTAGACGGGGCCAATACAACTATGCGCAATAACCAATAATTAAAAACTCTTCTGGAGCAGGTGATTCTAGATCTCTTTATTACGAGATACATATGACCTTTGGCATTATTCGCTTATGCATGCGAAAGGTTGCTCGATAAGAAGCAATCGGAATTTAAGGACTTTTAAGTCTTTTTAAATATTAAACCTCACAAGTTATTACACCCTGCTCAAACCAGATGGTTATCATTAAATGCAGCAGTGTCAAGAGTTCTGGAACAGTATGAAGCTCTTAAAGTTTATTTTAGGACTGAAGAATTTGACAGAGTGACAGGAGCTGTTGAAATTAACAATGCTCTAAATCATCCTGTTAATAAATTATATTTACAGTTTTTGGATTACATTTCACCCACATTTACTAATTTACATAAAGAATTTCAGTCCGAAAATCCTAAAAAATATACATGTCCAAATGTCAACTGCATATAAATTGCTATTAAGCTATTACATTAAACCGAATTTTCTAAAAAATACAGAAATAAATAAATTGCAATACTGAAATCGACAACATTATCTTCCGCTAAATACCGTTTATTTAGGACCTAAAATAGCTGCTGCATTTAATGACAATCAATTGTTATTATCAGAATCTGACAGACATGAATTCAGATTAAGATGTTTAGATTTTTATATAGAATCTGCTACTCAAATATATAAACGATTTCCAGTTAATTCTAGAAGTGCCCAAATTTTAAAATTAATGAATTTAATTAACCCTGTAAACATTACCAGCATTGGCCCTCTGGCTGTTTCTTAATATGGGGATTGATATTAAACAATTAGATAGAGAATTTAGTGTTTTAAAATGTTCTGATACCTCCCTAGAAATGAAGGAATTCTGGAGACATGTCTGTAATACTAAAAGAAGTGATACAAATCTTGTTCTCCAGAACAATCAAAATTTATCAACACCATGTTAACTTTTCCACATAGCAGTGCCTCTGTAGAAACGGTGTTTAGCACCATAAATTTCTGGTTATGTTTGTGTTGTTTTTACTATTTTATAATAAAAAAATAGTGTTTATTAACTTTTGAAGTAATTTTTTTAATTGAAAATTTTATAAATATTACCCACTCCCCCTTCACCTATACAATTTCCATATCTGGGGATTTTTTAGAAATCTGGCAACTTTTTTCTAGTGATTTCTATTTTTTTGATCTGGCAACACTGGTATAAAGTCTGTAGAGCGTTAAATACACTGACTTCATACTGAAAAAATATCTTCGTATAAAGTCACTGTAGAGCGTAACTCACAATAATATTAAAATCAAGTTTTTTTTTCATTATTTATTTATCATCTTTAATACAAACATTGTTTTGAGTAAAAAAATGAAGAAATGGAATTATTGGAATAATAAAAATTATGCACATTTTTTGTACTAAAATATTTAATTACAGTACATATTAAAAAAAAATTAATGATACATAACATTTTATTCCGAATTTGAGAGGATTTCTGATTTCTCACACATTTTTTGGTTATGACGACTTATTTATTTTTACATCAAAGCAATTCTCACCAATGAGTGCAAAATTCCAACAATAGTTATTGTACTTAACGAGTTCCTTTGCTTTGTTTTTAGTATGTTAACTTGTGAAAAAACGCGTTCAGCATTTGCTGATGAATGAGGTGTATTTTAACAAATTATTTGCAAAAGGTATGGTGGTTGTAGTGTAGTAGTAGAGTGGTTGCCTAATGGCTTGCAGTTCAGTAATCTGTATCGTTTTAGTTGGTGGTACTCCTACTCGCGTAGAGGGTGGTAAAAATTTTTAAACTAAAAAATTTACACTTTTTACATTTCAACGGTAGAAAATTTACCTTTGACGATAGAACGGTAGAAAAACCCTAAAAACGATAGTAGCTGACTAGTAGCGACAATAAAAATCATCATCAGTTTATCACTTCTTACGTATAAACCAACGTGCCGTTAAATAATTAGTAATTCAGTCAAAATTTTTATTAAAAAATCTAATCCGCATTTTTATTATTATAAAGTTTATTTAAAAAAGTCGCCGCTCAAACTAGGTTGGTCAAAAACCTAGATACATTAGATCGTACCAGAACCGATAAGCCACTTATGGCATTTATGAGTATGACCCAGTCATTTTTAAAAACTTTCGAAAGTATGCTTTAAAGGATGCCTTTTCTTAAGCTTTCAATTTATACCAAAGTTGATATGTTAAATAAAAAAGGGCACTTTCATTCAACAATCATTTATAAATCGGTCACTTATGCTGACATTTTCAAAAATTGGTCAGTTTTAAAAATTACCATTCACCTATGAAAGTAACCCGCTCAATTATCGTCACTTTTGGTAAGTGACGCCTATCACTAAATAACGTTTACAACCAGAAAATCTCAATGGAAATAGATTTGAATGGATATAAAATGTAAACAAAATGTTCAGCATGCGTGATGATCAAGTAAAGATGGCCAGTGTACGACAAATGGAAGTAGGCAATACAGTTGAGGAAAGAATCGCGGCCTGTAATTTAATCGCAGTAAATAAGAAATCGCAATTGCAACCTGCCAACGACTGAAAAAGTAAACTGCGAATCGACATCGGCCGCACAACTCCGACCGAGATGTTTGTCTTGTCTATTTCGCCAGATTGCGGTACCGGTGATTGCATTCGCATTTAGTCCATATTTCATTGAATTGCGACTTGATGTATGAATGATACAGTTGTTGCGTAGGGTAAATTACAGCGAAACCAAAGAATAGTTTTATGGAATGATTTGATATGACGTTAGATATTTGGTTTATATACATTTATATGTATATAAACCCTATTTGGGCAAATGGAAAACAATAGCCTCTAGACTCTTGACTTTTCTTTTACTCTTTCCTTTCATTATGGAGACGGCTGCCAAGGCCTGTAAATTAGAGTTTACAGGCTTTGGACGACTGGAGCGACCCTTCCAGATGATTTACACCTTATTCCGGTTTGGAGACGTTATCGATGATGTCCGGATGGCGAGCTTTAAGCTCCCGGTACACCCCTTGTATTTCAATATCTTTAAATTTTTTCTAATGCATCTTGGCTTCCACTAGATGCCCTTTGTGAGTACTACTGGTGTCACGAGATGACCTTTTCTTTCAAGATATCCACTTACCTTTCCGACTCACGCCACATAGCGGCCATTACGCTATTATTTTATGTAGAACTGCGGCAGACGACGAGGATAGAATGCAGGAACAACTATACAACAGTATAAGCATAATAGCCCAAAACAGCTTCAGAAATTATAAAAAGCGTCTACTTTATGTATCCAGTACATAATGTCAAAAATTAAATTAAAACTGCTGTTGAATTCTCCGGTTAATGGAAAATGCCACTACTCTGAACTGGATAATACAAAATAATAAATACATAAATGCTCCATCCATGTATTTATTATTTTGTATTGCAACGACCTTCATTTCGAATATAAAATACTTGCTATAACTTTATTTGTATAGGATTCCTGGTATTTCTATACTTTTCCGGATTTATACCCATTTTCAACTATGTCAAACTGCTTATTATCACATGTTATTCGAAACTACACACACTAAATCTACGTCTTGTAAAGATAAAATTTTTGATATACTTAATCGTTTTTGTCCCAAGCGATACGACTTTACAATGCGCCAAAAAATGGGAAACAGATTTCGTGCACGCTACAATTCACAAATTTCTCAAAATTAACCCTTAACCTCATCGAGCTGATTTTCACACCAGTCTCTAAAAGAAATAAAGACGTTTCTTTGCGTATTTACTTGATTCGCCTAAAATCATCCGTTCATAACGCCAAACGTAAAAGCAAAGTGAAATATATGGACATTGCAATTTTATTTATAAATGGCTATTTTATTTATAAATGGCTCGTATAAACCGAAGAGCAATTTTGGTAATGTTAAACCGGAGAGTAATTTTGGCGATATAGTTTTTGAATCCCTTGGGGGAAATTTCGGGTCCCATAAACAATTTACACCCCTCGTTAACCTTCTCGAAAAAAGAAGTGAAATATGTTATAAATATATAGATTTTAAATCTCCTTTGTATTCTCTATCGAACCTCCTTTTTACCTTGGGAAATTAGTCAGGGTTTCAACTCCGTAGCACTAGGAATTTAAAGACATAAAACGTAAGCATCCTACAGTGTCGTTAAATGTAGGAAACGCCGAATAAGGTACTGAGGTAAATTTTTAACGGCTGAGAAGAATAAAAACTACTATAATCTTGTATTTTTCTATAATAAATAAAACAAGTATACCTAGGTAGACATTTTTTTTTTTAATAATAAAATGCATTTATTCATCAGTTTGGTAAAAAAGTTGGCACAAGCTGTATACCGCGTGTCTCAAAAAATTGTTTTGTAGATTTTTTTATTGTAAAAATACAAATAACGATTTTGTTTTCTTTAATATTCCAGTGAAGTACATTCTTCTAATTACGTTTTGATTGGCCAATAGGTCACGTGACCCAATCGGGGATTTTGATTAAAGTCTCGTCGTGTAATTAAATGCGTATACTGCGAAATTTAAATCCGCACATCGCAGCACTTTAATTCAGTAAAACCGCGATCACATGTTAAAATCACAGTGCATAGAAAATCACGTTAGCAATAGCAGCTGCGAATGAAAAATTGTGACATAGTCTATCTCCAGTAGACAATCTATAACGCGCTCTCGGGGGGAAAGGTGACAGTGTGATCTTCCCCATGATATCACTGTCACTGACCTTTGGCCATATGATTTCAGTGCATTTTTAGTTGATGTTTAAAAGTGTTTGCGGGTTTCTGTGTCCTTTTTTGTATTTATTTAATTAAACACCAATAAATATGAGGTGTGCTGTGTTCGGGTATGACGTGGATTATCAGGCAAAGAATTTTGATAGGAATATAAGGTTTTTTACTTTCCCTAAAAACCAAAAATGTTTATGTGAATGGACACGCATGTGTAAACGCAAAACTAAATTTAATACAAATTTGGCGCGCATATGCTCAAGGCGTTTTGTTAAAGATGACTATATGTGATTAATCTATACCAAAAAAGACAACAATGTAAATCTGGGCGACATCTTTAATAGAAAAAAGAGTTCGATGAGAATAAAGCTATATGTTATTTAAATTTTATTTGATTATATACATACATATAGAATAGGAACAAACAGCAGCTTGTGCACATAAAAGTTAAACTTGTTTAGTGTGTGTTGTTTTATTCCCTCTCATACCTGCATTTTTTTAATTAGACCTCCTCCCCTCATATGGGACTTAGTTACGTCCCTGTATTTATCAAAAAAACACAGATATAGCATTTTTTAGTTTTAAATTGAACTAAATATAAACATGTATAACAAAATAACAGTATAAAATTAAATACTGTCGGATTTTATACAACCTTAACTCTTCCTTTAGCGTGTTTTTTGTATTTTTATTAAATAAATATGTAATTACCGCGTCATAAGTTTTTTTTATTTTAGTGAGTTATGTCAATGTTTCTTTAGAAAAACATTTTTAATTGAAAAAATGGTAATAGTATGTCTAAACGCTAGAAACGACATGCATCTCCATAAACAATTTAAAAATCTACACACGCAATGACGTCACTGCGCGAACCGGACGCGATTGAGACCGTATAGAAATCATACCTTCCGTTTATTATATCATGGATCTTCCTGGCTCTACAGTGACTTTCGCTGTACCTGGCTCAGCGTAGGATTCTAGGCTTTGGATCCAGTCAACAACTTCTAGAACACATCACACATCTAGGAGTTGTTGATCCAGTGCATGTGTGTTCGAATCCAAGTTCAAGCAGATGACTATTTTTAGTTTTTTTTTCAACAAAACGAAAATGCGGATTAAGTTCGCTGTAGAGAAAGAGTGAGCCAAGAAAATTACGAGTCTATATTAAAACAAAGATTTTTTAATAACACCTATACTGTTAGGCGGATCTGTCCCATTAGCGTTGGGTTAGCCCAGATTTTTCGATAAAACCATCACTAAAGCAAGTCGCTAAACCGTGTTGTGATTGGTGGGTTCCGTTAACTTAATCTGGAGTTTTGTACTGTGGTGGACATACTTCACGTGGTTTGAATGAATTCCATAATTTAATTTTTACTTCTCTCGTAAGAGGCAAGTATTGTAACTATGAAAAAATCGCACTCTGAGATGTTTGCAGACCTTTGCGTTTTATGACCTCTGGACTCTGAAAAATATGTTCTTCCATTATCCGATTTACTTCAAATCTGGTTCAACAACATGGGGATGAAATGGTAACATTTTGGTAAAAATCTAAAATGACGGCTACATAATATGTAAAAAAAGTAACTGATGTAAGGATAAACTAATCAAAATTTTGGTGTTGTCACGATGGCGGAACAAAATGGTAGCATATTAAAATGTTTAATAAAATCCTATTTCCTGGAATGAAACTTTTTTTATAGATATATATTTTTAAAATAACAAACGGTAATAACGGTATAACTTTAAATGGAAAATAAAAAAAAATATTAAAAGACAAACAAAATAAAATATGGTATGCTTATGCTGGAATATAAGCCGTGGTTTTATTTGAGTGGGTAAGGTATAAATAAATAATAAATATATATTACCAGAATTTAACTAACTAACCTACCCAAACCCTTATGCCCCCCACTATAAGGAACTAAACTAAACAGTAAGCACCAACACCACAGAAAATGCAATATAAACAAGAATACCTATTGTTATCTAAAGAAATTAAAACTATTCATATTTTGATTAATATAGTGTCGAAAATGTTTACTGAATCTTTTAATGTTTGCGATTGTTTTAATTTCATTTGGTATAATGTTATAAAATTTTGGCGCAAGATATCCAATAAACCTATGACTAATATTTCTATTACTCATTGGTATTTTTAAATGCCTATTTATTCTAAGTCTTTTTTCATATGAGTGATTAACATATTTTTTTAAATGTTTTGTCTTATAAATATAAATACACCTAAACGATATATACAGTGAACGAACACTAAAAATTTCCTCCGAGTACAATAATGCAGTGGAAAAACGCTTTTTCTTTTTGAAAATGACCTTTAATATATAATTTTGCACTACATTAAGTTGTTGCAATGTATTTTTATACAGGCCGCCCCAAACAATTATTCCATATCGTATCAAAGACTGAATTAATGTTTTGTAGACGTTAATTAAAAGTTTTTTTGTCTAGAATATCTCTTAGTATATAAATAATTTATGAATTAATTTTCGGATATTAGTGGCCAACTTTAATACGTGCTGATCCCATTTTAAGTGCTTATCAATAATAATGCCTAAGTATTTTGTGGATGCTACTTTGATTGATAACAGTTCAAGTTCTAAGTAGGGACGATTAGAAGATGTTATCGAAAATGCAATGTAATAAGTCTTTTCGACATTTAGGGTGAGTTTAAAAGAATCCAACCACTTCTTAATTATAGTCAGGCCATCTTTAGTATCCTGTTTGACTTTTGACCAAGTATTTCCCGAAAAAATTACTACCGTGTCATCCGCATATGAAATTAGTGAACCATTTTCGACATTTAAATTTGTTAGCGAATTTATATAAGCAATAAACCGGATTGGACCCAATACCGTGCCTCAGGAGGCACCCCAATTTTAACATTTAATGGATCGCTGTAGGTATCAATAATTTTTAATATTTGCATTCTGTCTCCCAAGTAATTTCTAAATACCTCTAACACCGTAGATGTTGAGATCCAGAATCCAGAAGCCTATCATGAGGCACCGTGTCGAATGCCTTTGCCAAATCCAAGAATACAGCAAGGCATTTTTTATTGCAACCAAGATTTTCAGTAACCTGTTTAGTAAATTCTTAGACAGCATCTGATGTGCTTAGACCATTAGTAAAAACAAATTGTTTGTCGGAAAGAATATTGTTTGTTTGTAAAAAATCCGTCAACCTAACCTTCAAACACTTTTCAAATATCTTAGCGAAATGATAGTTATTTATAGAACTTTTGTCTCCGGATTTATGTATTGGCGATCCTAAAGTAATTTTAAAATGACTAGGTACTTTACCAGTTTTAAAAATTAGGTTTATAATATGTATCAATGGCTTAAGTAGGAATGTATGAAACCGCTTGACAAATCTAGAATCTACGCCGTCGACTCCAGGGGCACAGTTAGATTTTAGAGAACTTACATGTTTTATTATTTCATTTTCATTAACAGGTTTAAGGAACATAGATGATTGAGAGTTATACTGCAACTGGGCCACATTATCAGGAGTCTTTATTTTCTCAAACATTTTTAAGTCTATGTTGATAAAATAGTCATTACAAAAGTTAGCCATATCTTTTGATATTTGAAAAGTCTTTATTATTTTCTTTTATATGCAAATCTTTGTTATTCTTAGGATTAATTTGATTAGAAGCCGCATTTATTACTTTATAAACACTCTTTAAATCATTATTACTATTTTTAATTTTATTTTTGTAATAGTCACACCTACATTTGCATATTAATTTGTTTAAACTATTTCTGTAATTTTTATATCTTTGCTCATCAATAATATTAAAATTTTTCATTAATTGTTTTTCATTTTATCTCTATTTTTTATTGAACAAATTAGTGCTGATGTTATCCAAGGTTTTATTTTTCTTACTTCTTTATATTTAACAATTTTTTTGATTTCAGATGTTTTTAAAATGTTTCCTATTGTGTTAGAAAAACTCTCAGTGGCTACTTCCACGTTATTACTTTCCAGATGTTTTCCCAATCTTGTTCACTTAGTAACTCATATACTTTTTCGTAGTTAGTTTTTACTATAGTTTTAGTAACAAATTTTACCTGATTATTTAAGTGGTTTTCTGATCTTGAGTGAAAATGTATCATTACTGGAAAATGGTCAGTAAGGTTACAGTTCAGTATATGAGAATGTTGTTTAAGAGTAGTACTTACCAATTGTTTCCTAATAAATATATGATCAATCCATGCTTTAGTTGTGGGTGTTATACGTGTAGGACCATTTATAAGAGATTGGAAACCATATGATGACAAAAGCGATACATAATTATTGGTATTTATATCTAATTTAGCGTCCAAGTTTATATTTATGTCTTCCATGAATAATTCAATCTGGCCATCAAAATTATCTACTAGATAATTTTCCAGATCTTCCAAAAAACATGGGACTATAAATACACGTTACACCATATTTTATGCCACTTAACATTAAATTAATTTTGGAAAAAGTTACACCAGATTTGACAAATCTCTTACATATTTTGTTTATAATTTTTAAATTATTTTTAGTGAAAATAACCACCCCACCATTTTGATTAAAATCACCACGGTTATAAAACATATTAAAACCCTTAATATTATACAAGTTCTCATTAATTTGGCATGTTTCACTTAAAACAATAATATCGCAAAATGTAAGTTATATGCCTGAATAAAAACGTGAAGTTCATTGTAGTTCTTATTTAAACTCCTTATGTTGAGGTGTATTAGATTTAAAATTTTTGTTTTTAGGTCAATTTTGGTGCTCACTAAATTACAGTCTATACTATCTTGAGCAAGGTCGTTGTACAGTAACTCCAATTCTTGTAATACTTCAATTTCTTGTGTATTAGAAGCCAGTTATTCCCATAATCTATTTTGTTTCTTAATATGTTTAAAAGGTATTCGTAAGAGGGATAGTCCTTATCACTGGCTTCATGGTAGGTTTGATAATCCAAATTGTATTTTGAATTTGCATTCACGCAGTTGACACACTTTCTTCGTGTCTTTGGGCACTCATGCAATGAGTGATCCCCAGTACAGTACTCACATGCCATTTTATTGGGACAATTGTTATTTTTGTGGTAGTGGTGTTGACAATTAAAACACCGCTGGATGCTGATATCTTCATAAATGGGATACCCTTCCCACTGTACAAAAATTTTCTTTACTTGCATAAACTTATGAAAGAGTTTACGCGAACAATCTCCATAAATCGTATAGGTTCCATTCCCTTTATTTTTCTTTAAAATTGTGACAAGTCGTCATTGTCTTCTATAAAACGATTTTGTTCGCGTAAATGGGATTTAATCTGCTCATTATCAAGATCATCTTCTGTTTGCACAACATAACCAATTATTTTGAAACGTGGTTTTCTCATTTTTGTAATTTGTATGTCATAGTCTCCCAATTTGGTTTCAGCTTCTATTTACAAAATCTCTACGTCATCTCGGTTATAACATTTTAAAAGAACGCATCCATTTTTTGTACTTCTCGTGCCTTTGATACTAATCTTAAGATCGGAAGGTTTAATGCTCTTCTGTAGATCAGGTTTAATTTTTTCCGCATTTTGTTTTATCTTGGGTCTTATTATAAGCATTAGCTTTATATAGGAAAGACTCCCAACTTACTGAAAAATACTACTCATATGGCCAGGGCGCTAAAAGTAAGCACGTGTGGGCGCTTAACTCTGGTGGCTTCTGATTGGTCGACCACTGCCATAGCAACGTAGAGTTACAGGCGCCGGGAGATCACGCACGCTGCCTTGTTCCAATTGATACAAAATCTCTTAAAATAAAGAATTGTATATTGCTCTCTTCGTATAGTGTAGGGATTCACGAGTTTTTATTTAACTTCACACTTTCCTATCTATATAACTGTCTAAAAATCAAATTTTGTAAGTCAATTTTGATACACAATCCAATTTTCGAAGGAACTGAAATTTTAAATACATATATATACATTATTGCATTGTTAATTATATATTGATAAAATGGTGTGATCGAACCAAACTATCAAACCACAATAGGTACATATTTTTTTAGATCGTTTTAATAAAAGCATTTATTAAAAATGTATGTTTTATTGAAATTTATGTAAAAAGTTCGTTTTTGTTATCTTTTTGATCAAGCATGACATATGCATTCAAATTGTACTGGCAGACCATGTGGTTTATCTCCGCCCCAGAGGGCAAAGTCTGTTTCCTAATAAAGACATTTCTGGTATCTGTTAAAATGTTTAAAAGTGCAAATAACTTTATTCTTGGCACAAACAATAATAATCTAATATCGATGTTCATATTGTTTTTGCGGTTTTCAGAGACACTAAGTTCATTTTTACTAATCATTTTAATATTTGGCAATTGGTATTGCTGATTTTTATGCATTCAAATAATATTTACCATGGTGCGATGTACACCGAATACTTTGGGAAGATACTTTTATTTTTTGCTAGAGAGTTATCCCAGTAAATTAATATTTTAATATATTGCCTTGAAATTTGGAGAATGAACTATAATTAAACAAAAAATATCATTTTTGTATAGCTGAAGGTAGAGCCATGATCTAGTTGGAGGCAATCTTCTTCCTTTTTTTTTTCGTAGTTTTTAAGGGTATGAGGTTTAATTCTTCTAATCATATTAATCTTTGGTAAGGGTAATATTTATTGTTGATTTTCTAGAACTACGTAAAATCTCATTTTTTATATATTTTTAGTTACCAGTTGTCGTGAGTCTGGCAAAATTTAAAGTTCAATTTATGAACCCAGTAGGCACCTAAGATTTAATTTATATACAAAGTTAGTGACCTATATTTCGGCCTCGGAAACTTTGAGGCTGACATTTAGAATCAAACCTATTATAAATGAAAAGTAAAAAATAATAGTTGATTCAATCTTGAAAATTTGACTTCATGAAGTCGGCGCTAACTAGTAGAAACAGCAAATTTTATTTGTGGTATTAAATATTACTTAGACATTAGTTGGAGTCAAATTTCTAGATGGAATAAAATACAATTTTTGACTTTTCAGTGTTTTTTTAACACGGTTGTTTTTACTTATCACCTAAAAAGGAAATATTAAGTATTATGTCTGTCGGTCTGTGTGTTCGCGGCATAGCTAAAAAACTACTTACCCGATTGACTTCAAATTTTGGTCAAAAATTAAGGGTTATAAGGGGAGGACCTGGTAATATTTTGGTAAAAATCCAAAAAGGCAGAACAAAATGGCGGCCTAATGAAATGTTAAAAAAATTATTACTAAAAAAATACTTATCCAATTTATCCCAAATGTTGTACAAAAATCAAGTATTATGTAGAAACCAACTGGTAAAATTTTGGTACGAATCCTAGATGGCGGAACAAATTGGCGACTTAATAAAATATTTAAAAATATTCAGCCTGAAAAACTCTTAACGAACTGATTTCAAATTGTATGCCATAACTAATTGTGGTATAGAGATAAACTAGTAAAACGGTGGTACTAATTCAAAATGGCAGGCAATTAAAATATTTGTAATCGTGAAAAAAATCAATCTCTCAGGTTTTACATATTTTCATATTTTAGGGTTCCTAGGTATCAAAAAATATGTTTTACCAATTCCGTCGGTCTGTCTGTTGGTTTGTCTGTCTGTCTTTCGGTTAGTCTGTCTGTCAGTTCGCGGAATAGCTTAAAAGCTGCTTATGAGATTGACTTCAAATTTTAGTCAAGAGAAAAATCCAATGTCAAAACAAAATGGCGGCCTAGTGAAATATTAAAAAAATCATTACCAAAAAACTACGTATCCAATTTATCTCAAATTTCGTACAAAAATCAAGTATTATGTAGAAATCACCCCTGTAAAATTTTGGTACGAATTTAAAATGACGGAACAAAATGGTGGCTTAATAAAATATTTAAAAATTCAGCCTGAAAAAACTATTTAATGGACAGATGTCAAATTGTGTGTCATAACTAATTGTGGTATAGAGATAAACTAGTAAAACTGTAGTTCTAATTCAAGTTGGTGAAACAAAATAACGGCCAAATAAAATATTTGTAATAGTGAAAAAATCAATCTCTCAGGTTTTAAATATTTTTAGATTTTAGCGTCCCTATATGCCAAAAAATATGTTTAATCAATTCTGCCTGCCGGTTTGTCTGTCTGTCTGTGAGTTTGCGGCATAGTTTAAAAACTACTCTTCAGAATGACTTCAATTTTAGTCAAAATCAAAAGTCATATGGGGATGATATACTGGTAAACGAAAGAATCGTTTTAAAAAGTCAATTAGCTGAAAAGGTATTGTAAAGTAAAAATATATTCTATCCCTTTAAGGATGGAATTTAGAAAGATGTGTTAACAATGTTTTAGAAAATTATTTTTTTACTAAACTCTTAGTTTCAGTGGCAGCTTGCGGGTGAAGCGCCGCTTAACCTACATTTTCCAATCAATTTACTTAAATATAATAATATTTTTAAAATATTAAGCATTTTATAATCTATATTTCTATTATAAAAATGTACTATGTTTTATATAAATTCACATTATTAAGTCAATTATACCTTTGTTTTCTATCAAAACTAGTGCTTTATATACTCAAAAGCGCGCTGAACATTTCTTCATAAGAGCGACTCGTTGAGGAATCACAACCAGCAGTAACAAATTCCGCTTCAGACTCCCCCCGCACGCAGGCTTTCTAGCTTAGATTTGTTTAGGGCAGTTGTTATGGGAACGCAACGGTGAATATTCGTAAGCCAAATAGATATGGGAGCGGCATAAAACTGCTCCTGCAGGCTGCAGGCCCTTATTCGCTTGTTATCGAATTAATGTTTTGCATCGAATCGAAATTAGCTTTAAGATATAGGTAAATAACTGCTTTTTAAGAACAAAAAAATATATTTAAAATCTTATAAATTTATATAATTTCCCCTAGGTATTAAAAAACGCCCCACGATAATTAACGTTTTAAAAAAAAAATAGGCATTTTGGGCGTGGGACCCCGAAAACTGTGTACCTAGCTAAGCTGCGCTTCACCCGTTCTTAGATCCACGAGCCGCCATTGCAGTTAGTTTTCTTATATCTCATTTAGTGGAAAAGTTATTGCTAAAATAGTAAAAATTTGATCCCTTTAGGATTGCAGTCTCGAAAAAATCAGAATTTTTTTTTAGGTATCTAATTTCTTAAGCCATTAAGAAGAGAATCGTTATTTAGGTGAAGGGAATATTGTAAAAAAAGTAAGAAAATATTTAACCCCTATTGGTGAATAGGCAGATTTTGATTGTGAAAAACTTTTCCTCAATAGATATCTGCGCTATACAAGAAAATTCGTACATACTCATTTGGTAAAAAATTATGTAAAAAAACATAAAAAAATTAAACCAAAAAAAAATTAAACCAAACTATAAAACTAAAATATAAAAAATTGTATTTTATTTAATCTTGAAAATGTCTTCATACTAATTATTTATTACTTAATCACAAAAACTTGCACGCATTGATTGTTTTGAATCTAATATCACTCGTCTACTTTGTGTCTTTATTAATGTGACGCCGAGTTTATAAAATTTTCAAGATTTATTAAAAGTATTATTTTGGGATTTTAGAGCCTTGTTTTATTTTGTTTATAAAAATAATATTTTATTTCTTTTAGTTCTATTCCTACAAAGGGCCAACTTTAAAGTTTTCGAGGCCTATAAAACGTAGATTAAAATTTTGGGCGTTCCTAATAAAATA
Source organism: Kuschelorhynchus macadamiae (assembly GCA_030620095.1). Lineage (NCBI taxonomy): Eukaryota > Metazoa > Arthropoda > Insecta > Coleoptera > Curculionidae > Kuschelorhynchus > Kuschelorhynchus macadamiae. Next base: position 24,309 of record JAUTXW010003806.1, on the reverse strand, counting down.
AATAAGTAGCTAGTAATCCACTGTATATGAAATTTTACCAGAATCGCGGTACAAATATTTTACAAAAACCGCCATTTATACACATTTATAGAAAATCAGCAATACATATTTTCAAAAGATAAAAAGGTTAGTAAAATTAAACTTCGTACAATTAAAAACCACAAAAACAAAAGAAACATTTTACAATCACCCCCTTTTTCCTCTTCATATTTCACTTATTGACACAAGATATGTTTTGTGCGAAGGATTAAGATGTTTATTTTGAAATTACGATAATCTGATGTAAAAATATAGTGCTGCGAAATTACTTTTGGTTAATTACAATCCATACACTAAATTAAAGCAATTGAAATTTATCGCAGAAACTCCTAAATATAAAATGATTCAAAATGGCATCAGCACTACGCTGAAAACTTCCTGAAAAATTCTTCCGAGTTGATCAAATCATCCTGGAGTGTACATACATAAAAATTACATATGGTCGAATTGATAATTATTCTTTTTTCAAGTTGGTTAAACATTAAAATTCATTAACCCCTTTTTACATCGCTTCTAATAAATGAGTATTAACATTCCTATTTAAAGCCAATGGTATTAATTAGGTTTCTTTCAGTCTAGGCATCTACATTAAGGAAAAAAAGGAGTTTTACATGTTTCACCGTGTTCTGATTTTTTTCCTATATCCAGGGGGCTGTCTCATGCTTTTAGGACTATCCTGCATGTTTACATGATTTTTGTTCTAAAAATACATTTTTCGTTTTCTAGGATCGATTATACCCAGTTACCTATATTTTACGCAAATTTTGTATATAACAATTAACCACATAGTGCATTAAAGATGTATTAATAATACAATATATATTGGCTTTTATATGGGGAAGTAAAAATAACCCCTTTTTATTCGCTTAAGAGTGGAATTTTTGCAAAATTCTAAAATTTATATTTAGATAATTATTTTTGAAAGCCATTGACGGAAGAATCGTCTTAAAATCTCTTTTAGATAAAGGGTTATAGTAAACAATGTAGTTATAAACATATTTCACCCCTAAAATTGCTGAATTTTGAAAAACCTGTTCTGTAACATTTCACTACAAACCCTTCCTTAATAGATGCGTTTGTTATATAAGAAAATTCTGTGCACAATTCCAAGTTCATAGACCCGATTAAGAGGGTGTCCTATTGTTTAAAAAATATAACTTGCCACATTCCAACTATTTGTGTTTTCCAGATTTATTGGCCATTATTTTCAAAATAATGTAAAAGTTCAAATATAAAAAATGTACTACTTTTAAAAGGCAAAACCTCAGCCCAAAACTCTACAATTCATCAGCGACCGCTCTGAAATGAATATCATATTCTTGTTCCTACACGCGCTAAATCGAGATCGCTACATAACACTTTATCGGCATCGTCGCATAGCTTTAAAATCCCGACGTAGACGTAGGTACATAGCCCCTTCCCCGCTTCTACCAATGTTCGACGAGCGGCAATGATCTATATTAAGGATATTAAACATTCAGCGCCGAGACGCGTGAACTGGTAGAACGTGTGTTAGGAAAGGGTTTTTGCACGTCTTTCTCGTATATAAAGTCAAAGTTATAAGGTTTGGAGTATTGTTGGGTTTCACTGAGGGATTTGTGGTTCTTTGTATAACGGTCACTGTAAAGACTTCTCATCATTGTTTATATTTTGTTTACTTTCTAAATCACTTATCTGCTTCCTTAAAAGTGATATTATTTCTTCTTGGCTTTGAATTATCTTTACTTTATCTTCTATTGTATTTTGTAGCAGCGCATGGGTTTTAAACTTTAAACAATTGGGACAGTCAAAACTCAAAACTCTACCCCCTAAAAGGGGACTTTTAGTTCCAAAACTTTTACTTCGGATGCAGATAAATTTCCACATCCCTTGCAAACACCATTTTTGCAAGTGTCACATGAGAAGTGCTTAGTTTTACAAACATCACATTCCATTTTTGCTGCCTAAACCATACATGGATATTCCGCAGTGCATGGACTCCTTTAGACTGTTTATGTATAAGATAAACACACTACTTGACAACAGGTGATGCTTTTTTTAATTTAACGTCCGATTTAGGATATATAAATCATTTTTTTATTTTGTCATTTCTTATCACTGTATTTTATATTTGGTCAGAGAAATATTATTATCAGATTCAGTAACACTTTACACGCTGATCGACACTAAACACATAAATTCGTACTATTTCACATAAAACTCCATAAAATACCAAGAGCAAAATATAGGCGACCGTGTCGACAACCGACTGATGTAAATGAATTTATTTAATAATAATATTTATGTAAGTTCGTTCTCTATTTAAAAACAATTTCAGATAAAAGATGTAAACTGTTTATTCGTCCATATCTTCATGATTGTTACCTATATGAATTAAATAATGTATTGTCATAAATTCTTATTTGGACATGTATAAAAAGACTATTTAACAGAATGGTAACTTTAAGCTTGAAAAACAACATAAAAATGTAGCACATTAAGTACCTCCGTGGTAGCTTTTCACCATGGTTAAATCTTTCTAATTCAGAAAATAATTTATATAAGGTATGTTTCGGGTACTTAAATATAAGATATGTAGTAAAAGCTTTTAACAGAACTTTCCTCCTAATAAAACTTCCCCTGGGTAAAGCACATAAAAATACTATACTTAGGGCAAAAAAATCCTTTTTGGGGTTCCTGGACTCCGCAAAAACATGTTTTCCCATTTCCGCCTGTCTGTCTGTACGCGGCAAAACTACTTATCCGATCGACCTCAAATTTTGGTCTAAACCAAGGGTCAGAAAGAAATGGAATGGTAACATTTTCGTAAAAATCCAATATGGTGGAACAAAATGGCGGCCTCACAATATGTAAAAAATCATTAATAAGAAACTAATCTTATGGACCTCATAATTTGCTCAAAAATAAAGTGTGATATAGGGATAAACTGGCAAAATTTTTGTATAAAGCCCTTATGAAGGAACAAAACGGCAGCCTAATTGAACATTTAAAAATTCAGTACCAAAAAAGTACTTATCCAATAATCGACTTGACATTTTGCACGAAAATCAGGTGCGAAACAGGGATAGACTGGTAACAGCCTAGTGCTAGTACTATATGGCAAAATAAAATGTTTAAATAGTCACTAAAATTCGGTTTTCTGGAATAAAGCCTTTTTTTATGTAGGAAAATAATAAAGGACAATTTATATTTTATAGAGAAGCTTAGCGTAGACATTTTAGTTTTCTGAGGGTATCATCAGGACCACGGTATGTCTGACTAAAAAAAAAAAAAAAGAGGAATAACTTTATCTTAAGAGGGGCAGGAATAAAGTTGCTTGGTTAACATTATTAGAAAATTACAACGTTTGCTAAAGGATTACATTACAGCAATTCTTAAAACTTAATATTATAAAATAAATTATCTCCTCCATATCATCTCTATCAAGTGATATAATAGTGGGATAGGTTTTAGTTCTAAGATACAGGATTTTCAACCTTTTTAGAATAGAGAAAATGAAATGTGCGTTTAACTAAAGCTGTGGCAAGAAAAAGTAAGAGTTTACTTATTAAGAAATAGTTCATTTTGCTGCATTAATGCCTCGGTTGCTTTTTTCCACTTTATTTCTTCATTGAACCACGTTGCTTTTCACATCTTAAGTTCTAAAATTACCCGTAGTGGTGATATTAAGTGCAAATATGATCAACAGTTTTGACAATATTTATCTTATGATGTTAAAACCATAAAATAGGTTGTATGTTCTACATTCACAGAAAGATGGGTTCACACAATTCACAAAGCCCCAGTTTGAAGATTCCCAACTTTTTTCATTTGGAAAAGTTAAGCCATCAATCAAGCCTATTAAAATTACTAAGAATAAACCAGAAATAACATGCCAGAAGTTTATTAAAATGTATATATTATATATTGGTATGTGTGAAAAATAATATATTATTTCATCAATTTCATTTAATCGGCATTAATTATGTTCATTGTTTCATTAGGCTATTAAATACTTCAGCTTATCTTTGTTAAAGTCTTCTGGTGAAGGAGGTTTATTTTCTACGGAAGATTGTGCAAAACCGCGGTCACTACAATACATACATAAATCTTTTTGTTTTAACTGTAGATTCAATGAAAATAAACAAATTTTTTTAAGGGTTACAAAATAACAAACGTACATGTAAAATAACAAATTTATTAATACTTAAAAACATATTTTGATATTATTTAATAACATAAAAAAGTCTAAACAACTAAATATAATTTGATTAAAAAAGGATGTATGAATATGTAAAAAGATAGATTTTATTATACAAAAATCTATTCTTACATTAAACTTATGACAATAAAAAGAAAAAAATCATCAACAATTATGTAAATGTAATTAATTGAATGTAAACTGTAATGTTAGCTTACAGAATTGAGACTGTTTGGTAGGTCAAATTTAACCCATAATTCTTTAAAAAAATCAGAAAATAATTAAATCATACAGAGATATATTATTGGCCTTTTAATTGACTTTCTTTAATGTTACTGTAAATACTAACGTCGAATTGGGAGGAATAGAAGGTGGAGATCCCTTCGCCCCATAGCTAGAATAAAAAAAACTTAATTAGTTTCCAATTAAATTCCACAACAAAAAAATTCACAGAACAAGAATTGCCTTTAAAAAATAATAAAATCAAACCTGCATAATTTTTGAAAAAAAAATTACAAAAAATAACAAATATAAAATATTATTACATTTTTGCAATGGCTAGTCTTAAAAATTATCATGCCTCTATAAAACATTTATTTTACTTAAAAATAAATTGGTTTTACAAAGTTCAAACTTTCAACAATAAATATAACAAAAGCTTAAACTTTTTTAAGAATAAATACTCCCGTTACTTATGATGTCATTAAAATTGAGATCACTGCTGTTTAATAATAAATAATATAACATATAATAATTTATATAAATTCACTTTCATTTTCAGATATTTGCAGTTTTTATTGTTCAGGTTTTGACAACATTAGACTTAATGTCGAAACGTAAACCATTTAACTTTCATTAACTGCTTTGAGCATTTCTCATTTCAATCCTCTATTTATTATTTTTGAAATCGTGGCAACAAAAAATGTTTGACAATTTTTGCGGATATCAATTCATCCTGTGCGCTAACCTTATACATCTTTATAAGTGTTTTATAAGCAAAACCAACATCCAATTTATCCAGAAAAAGAAAAATTGATTTGTTTGATCTACTTTAGAAATGTTGCAGTGATGTAGCTACACCCCCGTAATTGCGGGGAGAGCACTGATGCTAGGGTGTTCGGCGATAATTCGTAATGGAAGCCCAAGAAAAACGTTACAACTTATTGTCCTTTTTTTTTTGTTATCAGTTATTTTCCCATTCGGTTATTGAATTGGTTCGTAAGGCGATTATGCAAAATTCTGAATGACTTTTTTTTAGTCATCATCAGTTATTTTCTGTAGATAACTACATATAGCGCGCTCTCTGTTAGAAATTGCTGTGGGCCCAAAATTTGTAGTTACACCACTGACATACTTTTTAATTTTTTTAAATGCAAATTTAAATCCGTACAAAGAAATGGCATAATCATAATAATAAATCAGCTTTGTTTGGCCAGCATAGGTATTGAGGACTTTGCCCTTCTCGGCGATGTAAATATTAATCTTCTTATTGACCCACCTATGCCAAAATATTTTAAATTTCAATGCATTCTCTTTGTATACAGCATACACGTTTTCCTACACGAATACAACTACTTGTTCTGAATCTCTCATTGATGCAATTATTACACAGTTGTTAGCCCAGACGTCTCTTGCTGCCTATAACATGGTCCAATGCACTACAGATATGTCTTTTGAAAAACCCAAAAATGTAGCGAGGTTTGTGTGCTACATTTTCGTAAAACTAAAGATGCCGTTAACAAAATTTTCATAGCCGTTTTAGTTTTTAAGATACAGGGCTAAATTGAAAATGTTGCATTTTCAGGCACCCCTCGTATCTCAACTATCAGATAACTTATCGAAAATGTGAAAACTGTTTCTCATATAACTTTTCCCGTAGAAATCAATTCCGCCTTCGGAATTAGTATACAGGGTCCGGTCAAAAAGTTATCGGACCCTCAACGATTTTTGGATCGACTTTTGGTTTATAAAGCAGTTTATAAATGTTTGATTGATTTATTTGGCAGACTTGTTATCTGGTCAGACGAATGCTTTTTTCAAGTGTAGAAATTTTTAATCGTCACAATAACAGGCACTGGCATAATGAAAATCAGCATTTAATGTTTTAAAGGGCACAACAAGGACGCTTTGGAGTTGGGGTGTCATGTTTTATTTTGGGCGGACATATAGTTTATAGAATTTTTTAAGGAGGTCTTACAGCACCTAGAAATCCTTGAGAAAGTTATTCCAGAACTGCTCGAAAATATTCCATTAGTCCAATATAATGTTGTTTACCTACAACAAGATGGTGCCCCAAGTCACAACTCTAGGCTCTTAACGGAAATTCTTGATAATAACTTTCTTCAAAGATGGATAGGTACAAACGGACTTGTTAGATGGCCTCCACGATCTCCAGATCTCCCAATTTTAGATTTTTATTTATGGGGCTACATACAAAAATAAAGTATATAAAACACGATATGACGGCATAGCAGAACTTTGAGAGGTAATTCATTTAGCCTTTCGAAATCTGCGAATGAGACAATAGTTCTTTTTAACGCTATTCAAAGAATTACAAAAATGTACCAATTTTGCATTGAAAGAAAATTGTCGTCAATTTAAACATCACCTTTAAAATTTTTTTTTCTTTTTTTTTAATAATTTTATTTTTTTGTGTTTGTTATATTGTTATTTTATGCTTTAAAACTGTTGTTACAAACTTACTGTTATTAAAAAACTCTATAGGTATTTTTATACAAGAAGATACCTATATGCAAGGTATCCAATTCCTAGTTAGCAATATGTTACTTTCAATTGTTTGTTATTGTTATTCATGGCCTTCTAATAAATTATGCATTTAATTTCAGAAAATTGTCATTTATTTGCGCGTTTCTGAGAAAAAGTGCATATTATATATTTTTGAGAAGGTAAAAAAAAAAGACAAATTTTATGGTCTATAAATATACAGGGTATTCCATTTACGAAAATAAAGTAGGGTCCGATAACTTTTTGACCTGACCCTGTATACTAATTCCGGCGGAATTGAGTTCTACGGGAAAAGTTATATAAGACAGTTTTCACATTTTCGATAAGTTATCTGATAGTTGAGATACGAGGGGTGCTTGAAAATGCAACATTTTCAATTTAGCCCTGTATCTTAAAAGCTAAAAGGGCTATGATAATTTTTTTAACGGCATATTTAGTTTTGCGAAAAAGTAGCACTGTCCCGGAAACCGCAACTTTCCATCTATAAAAATAATGGATACCCCATTATTTGCACAAGGAACAACCCTCAACGTAAAAAGCCGTGGTTTACTGACACCTAGGCCAGGATGAAAGCCCTTAAGGAGGGCATTACTTAGATATACAAAAATCCAAATTAGCCAGTCTTAAAAAATTTCTGTATTTTGAGGAAATGTTATAATACTGCTTTTAGAACAGAACAAAACACATATTTTTCTCAAACACTCAGAAGATGTAGAAACAGTTCCAAATTACTATGGTCCCATTCGCGTAGGTGGGAAGTTCATGGAGCTGGCCAGCAATTTCGATTTTTTTCCTGGATCTATAGATTTGATCAAATCACTTATTTTAAAGCAGAAGCCACATACCATTGATGCTGACAGTATTTCTACTAAAACACTTCAGTTGTCGCTAAATTATTTTCATATTTTATTTACGATTTGGTCCTCTACAGACATCTCTCTCCAAATAGTACAATTGATTCCCGAAAGGATGCAATAAAACTAATAGTAGGATCTACCAATAAACAATCACACATTTACAATTTAAAATGTTAGTTAAAAATGGTTTAACACTTCCCGACCGAATTTATTTGTCCAAAATTTGGCAACGTCCAAAATGCCTCACTTTTTTAATGGAATATTTCAAATCTTCAAAGAGGCCTTATGTTTTTCCAAGTTCAAAAAAGAAAAAAAGGTTTTTAACGAAAAACAAAAAAGTTTTGTTTCTGTGTATGACATCCCCCTATTTAACTCGAGCTTTCAAGAAAATGCAAAATTTCAATGTTAAACGTGCAGCTTTCAAAACTTTTTATATACTACTATTTCATAAGAAATTAAAACATATTAATACGATAATGAAATAGAAATTTTAATAATTAATAATTATATTAATAATACTCACGCTGTGTGTGGTGGGCACGTTATTTTCCTTACGCCACCCACTTTCATTCCCACAACGCCTATATCCCAAGCTTTTATTACTTCTCCAGCACCCAGTCGGAATTTAAAACCAGGACCCTTGATGGTCGAGTCGAACATTTTATTATTTTTTAACAGCCTGCCTTCATAATAAACCTGAAAATACGGACTATTAGTGTTGGGCCAGTACTATGTTTTATATACCGATACCGGTATATTCCGATTTAAAACAACGTTCTTGAAAATATTTTTATTAAATTAAATAGCATCAAAATATTTTTTAAGGCAAAAAGTTGCAAATGCTATGTGGTAAGTAATATGAGGAAAATCCCAACGAGCATCTATAGATACATAAATACATATGTAATTGGTATTATTCTAATTTTCAGTATAATATGAAAAAATGCCTTCGTGAGCAATTAATCTCTTGGTTAATTAGAACAAAACTTATTTTTTTTTATAAATTATAGTATGTATTGAAACATCGACAGAATATTTTATGATGTTTGGAAGAACTAGATCCGTGCTTAATAGGAGCAAATTTACCACAATATTTAAAAGATAACCATTCCCCCATACTTTTGTGAACATTTTTTGAAAAATTTTAACCATCTCAAAAAATGTCTCTAATTACATGAACATGACAGTTTTAAACACAATAAATGGTTTAGAGCTCAGCTTTCAAGCCTACTTGTTGAAGAAGCCTTCTATTCAGACTTAACATTTTATGGTTCTATAAATTTGGTTTTTTAGTGCATTTTGATGTATTAAACAAGGTGAAAGGAAAAGGACTACACACATTTAAACATGTGAAAATACTGGTCATTTTAAGGAAGAAAATCTTATATAACTAGGAGGTCCAAATTTAACCAAAAAGACGCGAAATAAAAAAAATATTTATGTACTGAATGATCCTTATGATAAAATAATATACTACTGTTAATACAACACAAATTGTTTACAGAAGTCAATAAACTTATTTCAAAACACACAATATGGCAACACGGAATGAATTTCACCTGCTCCTACTCATGTTTTTTGTTTAATGTGTCCAAAATTACAAAAATTGTGATTCTTATTAATATTCTTTTATTTATTCAGAAGTATTGGTTTTTTAATTTAAATACATACTAAATTCAACCCTTATAAAATATTAATTAATCAAAGGTATTTTTAGAATTGAATGAAAAAAACTTAAAATCTAAATACTAAATCTGATCCAACTGCCATTCAAAAAATGACAATTCGTGCTGCGAGAGTATAATTGCAAAGTTGCCTTATCAAAAAATTGAGAATTTTAAAATGACCATAACTCAAAGTAAAGCCCTGAAGTGTTGGAAGCCCCCCTTTTATGTAAAACTTTTTTTTGCTTTATATTATTTGTACTTTTACCTCTTCAAAGGGTTTGTAATCATTTCCCTTTCACCACCCATATGTACATGATTTATTTAGTTTAGCAAAAAGCTTAGTTTTATTTACTTTTAAACTGGTTTAATGACTCACAGGAGTGACAGATAGAATGAGACGAAGTTTACCAAGCTAGAGTTCATGCTGGAAAATGGTTAGTTTCTAGACTATTTAGGGCTTGGTAAAACAAAAAAAATTGACAAGCCACCGTAACTATACTGGTATGAATATATCTATTTTAAATGTAACATACCGTGACAAAACGTCCAGTCTTTGCCAGGGGTCCATCTCCTTCTGTCAAATCTTCTGTTATTACTCCATTTTTTAATGTTTGTTTTTTCTTTGTTTCCACTTTTTCTTTGGATTTTTCTGCTGCCTCCTACAGGAAAAACATATACAAAATAAAGTGTTATTTATTATCATCTTGAAAACATCAATAATAAGAGAGAATAAGTGAAATAAAATAGATGTTTATTCCTAAACTGATATTTGTACAAAATATATGAAAAAATCACCTAGTATAAGGTGGTGATTCTGACAAAACATACTGTAACTTATTTTAAAGCATGTTACTTTTGCATTATAGGCGACACTAGTCATATAATATATGAAGTATCTTAAACAAACCCTAAAAGAAAAATATATATAACTTGTATCTTGAAAACCATGTCGTTTTTAAGCTAAGATTATATACAAAACACAGAAGCGATCTTTTAAGAAAGGAGATTCTCTACTCGGACTTCAATTTATCTAACTAGTAACCACGGAAGATATCCCCAAAGATATATTAGCATTATTTAGCATAGCACGTGACGTCCGTATTTGTGGATAAACCTATATCTGGTGTAAAAAATAGCGATTAGACTGAACTGTGGAAAAAAAAATGCTAAAGTACCTTTTATAATATATGATTCCTTAAATAAAGTGGCTCATATGCCGGTGTGTCTGAATGTGTGTGAGACAACAGAAAATGAAAAAGGTAGGTAAGTTTGTTTTTTTTTTTAGTATAATCCTGCAGATAGCTTAGAAACCACCTTAACAACATCCCATTTATTCCTGGAGTTCATAGAGTCTCGATATTAAGAGCCGATGATTAACCCTGTCCAACAAGTTGAAGAAGTTGGTGTAGATTGAATGAACCACCTCACCCTCCCTCAGGACAGACAGTTAACATAAGACAATAGGTTAGGTTCGATCGACGTACCACTCATAAATCCAAATTGTTGGTCAATGATTAAGTTCCAAGAGGTTTAGTTAAGTAATTGGTTAAAATGTTTTCAAATAACTTGGGAATTGTATTTAAAATGACTATTGGTCTCTAATTTTTTACTTCAGATATTTCGCCACACTTTATGATGAGTTTTATGGAACTAGTTTTTCAGCCGAAAGAAGACAGCCAATGTCAAATGATCTGTTAAAATTAGAAATAACGGTCTAGTAAGAGTAAAACTACAAAGTCGCAGCAGGCTGGGAATAATACGATCTGGTCCAGGACACTTACAATCTAAAGAACTTAATTTACTATAAAAATCTGAAATTTTAATATTTTCATTACGTATATTTAAATTATATAGAGGACCTTGACTAGGTGTATTGCATTTTTAACAATATAAATGAAGAAGAAAAAAATATGTAAATAGACTAACCATATCAGAGCTGGTATCACATTTCTGGTTATTGTAAGATATTTTATAACATATTCCTTCAGAAGTATGCCTGCCATTGGCAAATCTACAAAATGACTTTTGGATTTGTATTTAGCTCAATTTGATTAATGTAAGTATCATAGCATTCTTGAGAAAGTTGCTTTCAATTCTTAAACAAGAAAATTCTAAATAGTCTGAATGATTACCACAACATTTAAATTCGAGGACACTTACATGAGGATGACTTTTTTACAGGCAACCTTTTTTTAATTGCAGCAACAGATGGTCCAATCAATGGGAAAAACTCAATCACAGACATGTAATTTGCCTGATTAAAATCTCTATAAAATTTTTCTACATAAAAAAAAAACGAAGATTATTGGATGTAGTCCTAAATTTCATCAAAACATCAAATGAAGTGTGGTCATATTCAAATAGTTAGAAAGCACCCAGGTAGCCTTGATCATTGCAAATGTTGATTTTGCAATTAAGTTATGAGAGGCACACATGTAAGGTGATAATTCAGCTGCTGGGGATTAAATAAGGATAGAATTGGACACAGCAGTGGTTGTCTTCAGTCCACTGGACACTTGGTAGATTAAAATCATTCATGCTAGATATTGATAACTGAGGCAGATTAGTGCTGATATCATCTATTGTTTCATGATAAACTTCAATTGATGACCAATGGGATAAATATCTACCACCAATAATACATTTGTGAACAGCAGTTCCTACCAACATTATTCATGTTCAATATAAGGAGAAACTTCCAACTGAGAACTTCTAACACTGTTATGGACTGCTATTAGTACTCCACCACCACGTTTATAGAAACTTTTTACATCAGATCGATTATAATCAATTACAACAATTACAGTACACATTATAATCCACATGACATAATTCACCAAAAAAAAATCTTCAAGACTTGGGGGCCCATTCTATTTCTTTTGTATATAAATAGACAATAGACAAAGCTTTATTGATTATTTATATACATAGTACTTACATATGTCAATATTGTAGTAAAAGGGTAAACTTAATTGATTAAAATTAAAACATTAAATTCCAAGTTAAAATATTAAAAATATAAGTATTTAGCCACAAAAAACAACATAAAATACAAAATCCTAATTATCTCTTCTCACTAGTATTCAATATTAATTGTTAGTCAAAATTCAAGATTAGAAAAAACGACTGTAAAATTCACACAATTTATTATGAATAATATATTTCCTCTCATAACATTTATATCTACTTCACAGCTAAAATATTTAGAGGGTTAAAAACGAATTCTAAGTAATATGTCCTTAATAGCACTCTTAAATTGCTTATCTGGCAAGTCTCTAAGGTTGTAGGCAACCTATTATAAAATTTAGCTCCCATTATCTAGGACTATCCTGACACTTTTTCATCATACTGTATCCAGCAACCAAGTTATTTCTACCCTTGATCTCATAACCATGTATATCTGCATTTATCCTGTGTTGCAGCAAACTCTCCAGTATAAACACCGATTTGAGTGTCAATATCCCTGTCACAAAAAGCATTCTTGCATTCATCCCTGTATTCCAGACCAAAAATCAGCCATACTGTCCATCTCTACATTCCAGAGTCTTTGGGATTGAGCAGTGTATGACCCCAAGTTAAAATGGCATAAATTATGAGTGAAACAGACTAAAATAGGCCGCCCTCAGAAATCTTCAAGACACACACAAAGAGAGAGCTCGAAGTAGATACAAGGCACTTCACTCAGTAACAGAATCAATATTGCCATCCCATAGAAGTCTCTTGACCAGCTGTACTCCAAGAATTTAACCTCATTATTCCCATTATTTACTTCATTTGTGTCAAGGAAAAAAACAGTATGAGTCTTGTCTCAATTTAGAACCAACCTGTTTGACACAAACCAGTCCTCCAGCACTGCACACACTAGCACAAAGTTCTCCATAGCACACTGAGGAAGTGTGGAGGGAAACAGTGGTGTCATCAGTAAAAAGTATAAATCTGGCCTGATTTGCCACTCAGGGAAGATCATTTATGTAAATTAGGAGAAGTATTGGTCCCAGAACTGAGCCTTGTGGGACCCTAATAAATATATCACTATTTACTGACACTCCACCCCCACTCATAGCCTGCTTTCTCTCCGAGAGATAAAGAGAAACACTATTTTGATGTTTCCTCAGCAGGATATCAAGTGAAACACAATCAAAAGCATAATATGGAGATCGCAACAGGATCAACAGTGGCAAGAATTGTATTTTCGTTTTCTTGAAATCCAAACTGACTCTTTGAAAAAATATTACTATAAAAATGTGTAATTTGTAAGGCTATAAATTTTTATTTATCTATGAAATGTCATAGTTATGATAATGGATACCATTTATACCATAGTATTCTGTAGTGTATTTGGTAAATAAAGAAATAAATTATGGGCAACAAAAATACCGGCCTATAATTTTCAGGTAGCCCTAGATCCCCTTTCTTGAAGATGGGTATTACAGAAGCATGTTTCAAAATACTCGGAAAAACAATTTGTCATAAACAAGCATTGATTAATTTAATTAGTGGAATCAAAATATAATTTTTTTCTTGTTTTAATGAGCCTGGCACTTAGCCCAAAAGAATCTCTACTCTTTCTGTTTTGTAAGCCATCGAGAATGCTTCTTACTTCACAAAAAGTAACTGCTCTGAATGAAAAAGTTAGGGGGAGCAAGACCACCAAAACGGAAATTGTTGTAAAGACAGTAAGAAAATATATCTCCAAGCCTCATCAAAAAAAAACTTTACTAGAAAGGGTAATAAAAAGTCGTGATTATTACTACAGTATCAGTTCATACTACAGAATTACTTTATTCACACAGCCTTACTAATGTTTTTGATAGTATTTAAAAGTTTACCAGCTATTTGATTGGGGTGATTGCATTCATATAATGAATCCCATTTATAGTCTGATAGTGTTCTTAGTTTTTTGATAATCTTATCATAAAATCGGTTTATATCTTTATTTTATTGAATTGCATCTTGCATTTTCATATCAATTACCACTGGGTAGTGATCTGTTAGCCCCAAGATAAATACCATGCCCAGGACGTTTTTTATCTTGCTATTTTTATCAATCCTTACGAACACATGATCTAGACATGAGTTTGATTCATCCACTACTCTAGTTTCCCTATTTATAAGACTTTTGTAGTCAAACTCCCCTAAAGTGCCTATACAATTATTTGTCCCCAGAATGTTTGTTTATTTTAAAAAGTTCATCTCAATCTTGAATATAATATTCTTTCAAGTGAAGGGGATCTATAGTGTGCAATAACACCAATACATTTATATGATACTATTTTCAATTAAACTATGTTTTACATAAACAAGCCTGCCATCACACTTATATATAACTTCAGTTTTTTTTTATGCTTTGGATATTCAGGTGCATTAAGCTAAAGCCATTAGAAGTTCTTATAAAATGTTAAGAATTACCTATACTTTCTCTTATTACTGTGTCACTGTCCTCTAATAACAAATATGTCAGATCATTAAATTTTGTTTATATTTTTCCAATATGTTGATCTTACTTTATAACACAATAGGCACACTTAGTTTAGTTTTCAGATAGTTCTTGGCTTTCTTCTAGGTTTAGTCTAAGTTTTTTAATGTCCTCTTGGTTGTAAATCCTGCACATTTCTCGTATAAAATTCTTAGATAAGAGATTATTTTAAAGTATGATTGACTTGTGTATGTGCATAATTGAACAATGACATTAATACATATTTTATTTAGTTTACTATGGACTTTATCAAGGATAATATTAAACATACAGCTCAAAATTCTTAAATTTACCTGTTTCAATTTTTTTTTCTCCTTTTTGCTAAGTTTCTGTTTAACTTCTTCTTGTTGGAGTTTTGATGCTTCTTCTTCTTCTTCTACCTCCTCTTCATTGTCATCATCACTGTCTTCCTCTTCTTCATCTGCTTCTTCACTGCTAGCCTAACAGCATGATTATTATTATTGTAAATAGGCATCTCAAAAATATTTGATGTTTATATGTAATAATTATTAATAACTGATAATCATTTTGCTCTCCCAGCCCATGTATTTCTCACCTTATTTGATCTTTTTTTTTATATAGTTTCAAATGAATCTGCTTCCTGAAGAACATAATTACATAATTAATAAAAAACACTACGTGAAATATAAAAGCTTATTAGTAGCTAAAGGGCTACAAACAAAATTAGGATTGAATTTCAAAGAGCAGTTATAATAAAGAAAAAATTATACAGAGAAGTAACGAAAGCCAAAAAAAAACAATGATTGCACCTATTATAACTTATATAGACATATTAATAAAAGGATAAATTAGATCAATTGCTTTTTAATAAAATAAATCACTTGCTGCTTTTGAAGCAATTGATTCAAGAATAATAAAATGATTCTAATACAAATTTTCATATATTGAAAATAACAATACTTACTTCCTCTTCATTTTCTTCAAAATCTGGATCATCTGATTCTTCTTCTTCTGCATCTTCACTTTCTTTCATGGACCCATTTAGTAACTTTGCCTTCTTTGAGGGTGCTAAAAATAGACATACATGAATTAAGAATTATAATTATAACACAAATTAAATGTTAAAATATAGACACTTGACTCACGTTCATTTTTATCCAAGTGTTTATGTTTCTTCTTTTTTCCAGGTCCTGTGACCTCCTGTTCCTCTTCAACATCCTCTTCCTCTTCTTGTTCTGCTAAATCTTCCAGATTCAATTCGTCATCTTCATGCAAATACCCTGTAAGATGAATGTGGGATTTTCCATTTGAGGCAAAAGACACTTCTGCACCTGCCTAAAATATGATTTTATTTTTCATAAAAAGTCTTGCACAAATACAATTAAAATTCAGGAAAATTTGACAAAAATATTAAAATATGTAAAAGTGATTTATTAAATTGCATTTGTTTTTCACTAGCATTAAGTATACAGAATACAGTATCAAATAAAGAGAAACTTAATAAACCACTTTATGGGTTTTAATATGTTTGTCAAAAGTAATTGCTCACATTTTAATCAAATTTATGCACAACATTATAGATGAATTTTTTTTTTTTAGTAAACACCTTATGACAGCGTACATTTCAAAAAGCAGGAAATAGAACAAAAATATGCAAATCATACACCCTTTATCTTAAATAAATATTAAAATGTTTCTGACGACACATATTCTATTGAATTACTTCAAAGTGTTATAGACCTGGATACAGATCAATTTTTAACAATATGACAACAATTTTTTGATATATGCTCACTGATAAAATATTTTATCTATCTACAAGAAATAAACTATAAAGAATAAGCATTTAATTACTTACAGCGAACTCTAAATCTAAAGGGCACT
>JAUTXW010003806.1:0-5000 GCA_030620095.1 Kuschelorhynchus macadamiae | reverse complement strand
ATATATATATATATATATATATATATATATATATATATATATATATATATATATATATATATATATATATATATATATATATATATATATATATATATATATATATATATATATATATATATATATATATATATATATATATTTATATATACATACATATATATATATATATATATATATATATATATATATATATATATATATATATATATATATATATATATATATATATATATATATATATATAAAAGTATATTAAATGTTTATCTATAACAATGCCTAAATAGTTTGTGTTTTCTGTGCTTTTAATATGTTTTTATCTGTTCCTATACAATGGAGTGTAATTTGTTTTTTGTATATTTATGGTTAGTTTGATTATATTGTCAAACCAATTTATTATTTTTTGTATTCCATGTATTTCTTTTGTTTTGCATCTTCCTATTTTTTCCCATGAAATATTAATGCAATATCATCTGCAGTACTCAATGAAATTGGGCTGCTAAAGGACTAAAGTCTCCCAAGTACTAAAAGTATCCTTAAGGGGGCAGTCAATTAGCAGAGAAAATATCGCGTAAAATGACCAAAAATAGGTTGTTTTCTGTGATAGTCTGCGAAGTTATAAAAAGGAATTTGAGGATGAGAGTTTAACACATATCTTCTAAAACACTTCTAAATTAAATTGAGTATGTTGAATTTTTCATTTTAGCCTTTAAAAGTAAAAAAAAAAATATGTTTATATGTCTAGTAATTTTTCAAAAACAATAGCGGTACTAACCTTGAGCTTTTCTATGCTCAGAAGTAATTTCGTCAAATTCCAAAATACTCAAATTGGAGAGTATACATATAGGTACATTTCTGAACAAAAATTGATCCGAAAAACATAGTAGTTTTTTTCCAAACTATCACCAAAGATAATTACTAAAATCTTGGAATGGTTTTGGGAGAATACGTTAGGTTGGCAATTGCAGTTGGTAACAGGTAAAGTTTGAACCCCTACCGCAAGAGGTCGGCCCAAATTTTTCAATATTTTCTAATGGAAGGGAGAGCGCAATGACGTCAAAGAAAATGGAATTCCGATCGCGTGTTGTCAATGACGTCAGATAAATAAACATTTATCTCTCCCATGGTCTTTCGTTTATTTTTTATGAGATTCTAGGGTTTTTCTTTTAAATAACGTTTAGAATATTTTATAACATATGTTGGAAAAACTAAGTAATCGGTAGATTTGGGCAAATGGAAAAACATAATTTTTGAAACAATATTAAGGAAGAGGAATGTATGTTTAGGTCATATTTTACTTTGTTAGGGTGGGTTCGTGTAACAAATTTTAGTTTTATCTTTTTCTTTAGTTAATAAGAATTCACACCGTTATTGGTTGTTTTTTGCCATGTAACATAAAAAAAATCTTTCTATTCTTAGTGACAAAAAATTATGCCAAATACTAAATTTTGGAAAAGATTTCTTAACTCAAAATTGTTCTATTCTAAAAAATAGAAATATATAGATTTATTTGACCCTACGCAAAGAAAACGAATTGATGTTTCATATAAGTAGTTAGTAAGGTATACCTAACTGGACATTTAATTTCAAAATAAACAAGTTTATAAAATTTCCTGCATGCTTTTAAACGTCCTCAAATGTAGTTTATCATTTTTATATCGGGTATGCAAAATAGTCCATTGTATAGAAAACAAAATACGCCTTGAGCGGGTGAAAACCTTCTCCCTCAAACTGTTAAGAAAATAGGAACAATTGTATAGAATTTAAAAATAAAATAAGTACCTAAATGTACTATAATTCTGCCATAGCACAAAACATGAACAAGCATGTGGTTTCTACTCTTTTTTGCAAAATTACAAACAGCTTTTTATGAACCATGACAAATTATTTTAACATAAATTAAGCACTGAAATTTATTAGTCATGAAATGCTTTCAGGTATATCTGGGTAGAAGAGTGTTTTTTTCTTTATTTTGATTCCAGCTTCTACAATTTGTTATAAAGGTCAGAAAAAAATAAATTTCAAATACAAAATTTAAAAAAATATCCCCAAGATTCTAAACATATTTAGCCTCGTTTGAAATCTTAGAATTGCAATGTCAGTAAAATGAAAATTGTTCTGCTTTTACAAAAATAAAAAATTGTTTTGCAAGTTTCTGATGGGATTTTTCTATCTTCTGATAGATCTAAAAGATAGCAAGAGAAAATATAAAAAACTCTGTTTGTGGGTTAGTCATTTATTAGGAAATAATAGCATTTACATAAATGGTATTTATATATTACAATATCATCATATACATTTTTAAGATTAGGAAAATAGTACCTATCTACAGTAATAATGATTTATTGAAGAAACCAATAGATCTTTTATTTTATATAAAATGTAGTTGCTTAGTTGCTAACAGAAAGAACTAACTATGTTTGTAGTCTAATTAATATATTTAAGCATTGATTAGATTAAAAAAAAACAATAATTCAAATTATGTGCTCGAGTTGGATAAAATATAAAATAATTATGTTTTTATTTTTGAACTACATATATAACCAAAGTAGAAATGAACATATTTTTTATTGGTATCCTAAAATTACTAAAGTAAATATTCCTAACTTACAAACCAGTAATTATGTTTTTTTTTGCTTATAGCATTTAAATAAATAATATGTAAGATAACATTTTAGTAGCAATTGAAAGATATTTTTTGTAGTTTGGCTGGGTATTCATAAGTATGCTATCAAACTGTGGAACTTATACACTACGAATGTATAGTAGGTATATTAAATTATAAAATTCTGAGAATAGTTTGACTTTCTTGGGTGTAGCGTAGTGTAGAGGTAACATTCAGCCTATTCTGAATGGATTTAAGTTAAAACCTCCATACTCGAACACAAAAACAGCCAAAGTCTTAGAAAGAGCCAGTTAATACTTAATATTTATATTTATATTTATATATATATATATATATATATATATATATATATATATATATATTTATATATATATATATTATATATATTTATATATATTTATATATATTTATATATATTTATATATATTTATATATATTTATATATATTTATATATATATATTTATATATATATATATATATATATATATATATATATATATATATTATTAATTATTTTCTTGGGCATAGGTTCGCTCATTGAAAAGTAAAACTATAATTCATATCGACGTTTCGCTCATTATAGTGAGCTTTCTCAATTTTTTTCTTGGAACCATGTCAGAATAAATATCTTGAGAAAGCTCAATATAATGAGCGGAACGCCGATATGAATTATAGTTTTACTTTTCAATGAGTTAACCTATGCCCTTGAAAATAATTAACAAAATTTTTATATATGGTTAAAGAAAAAAAACACAAAATATATATATATATATATATATATATATATATATATATATATATATATATGTATATATATATATATATATATATATATATATATATATATATATATATATATATATATATATATATATATATATATATATATATATATATATATATCTGACTTGTGTTCCCTGCCAGAATTGATATATTTCTTTTAAGAAGTCGCAGAGAAAGGGTACTTCTTTAAAGAAGTCGCAGAGAAAGGGGTTATTTGCTAAAATAGGAGAAAGTGCTATAAAAAGGTGTTTCTTTTATAGTTTTACATGTCAAATTTTGGTCAGCAATTCTAATTTTCAATTTTTATAACTTTGTACAAGGCACTTAAACATTAAAAAAATAGTTTTAAATTTCGATTATGCTACTAAATTAGTCAATTACGACTTTTTTGTATTAAGATATCTATTTACTATCGAAAATCTTTAATTAATATAATAAAATAATAAAATCACGACAACTTTGCATCAGGCTTAACATACTTTTGAGAAGCAATTCTAATTTTTTTCCAAAAAAGACACGGTATATGGAATATTTAGGTATAAAAAATTAATATTATGTTAAGGTTACTAACAGAAAACTCTTTTTTTTTTAAGTTAGACAATTATTATTTTTTTAGAATTTTCAAAAATCAGGAAAAGGTTAAAAAAAATATTGGAATTTTTGACCAAAATTTGGTACGCATATGTAAAATAAAAAATAAACAACTTTTCTTAATACAACTTTTT
This sequence comes from Kuschelorhynchus macadamiae, assembly GCA_030620095.1. NCBI lineage: Eukaryota > Metazoa > Arthropoda > Insecta > Coleoptera > Curculionidae > Kuschelorhynchus > Kuschelorhynchus macadamiae. The sequence goes on along the minus strand of JAUTXW010003806.1, from coordinate 865 downwards.
CATATTTTAGCAAATAAGACCATTTTTCTGCAATTTTTTTAAAGAAATGTCAATTTTGACAGGTAATGCAAGTTTTCTGATGTAAGTCTTTTATAAATGTACTATAATGTAACAAATAAACTTGAAAATCATACCAGTATAGGTGAACAAACAAATTATTAATATAAAGACATGGCTGAGGCAAGCATCGGATAAATGGTCCTTATGAAATGTACACTCCAGAATGCTTCTACACATACCACATGGTATGAATTGGCAAACAACACAAATAAGTAGTAGTGAAACAATGCATTAATACTGAACCACTTACAGTGTATACAAAACAACAAACTCTCAATATAACATGACTATCAGCAACAAAATTGGGATAGCTATGGGGTCACCTTTATCTCCATTTCTAAGTAGAAACTTTTTGTATTAAATATAATTCAAATATATCTACATAAAGAGATCTTATTACTAAATTCTGCACACAACAAACACGCCTACTCATACTATAAGATGCATTAACTAGTCATGGGGATTTACTACAAAAGCATAAACTGTTCTACTAACGATTACAAATTTAACTTAACTAAATCTATAAATTAAAGTATATTTTCCTTTTCTGCTTTCTTCATCAATGGTGAGATTCAAAATTACATGGTCTATTGGCTTGTACAGTTCGTAGCAATTAACAGTTTTCTTGTGATATGGAGTTTTCTTTGTACCTAGAGAATTAGTTTTCTCCTTGTTTAGTTCTGTACAATTAATACATACCTAACAAAATAAAAAAATTAAATTCTGTGTCAAAATTAAATATGTTTTATCAGTACTACACAAAAGAGGTCCAAGTAAAATAGGTATAAGTTAATCTTTAATTGTA
>JAUTXW010003805.1:12500-118455 GCA_030620095.1 Kuschelorhynchus macadamiae | reverse complement strand
GTATGCACCTTACTTGGTTAGAGTAGAGTATTGCTATACCAAAAAATAACTAAGAAAATTTATTTTTAGGAAAAAAAATCGATTTTTTATAATTTTAACTTTTAAATAAAAATAAAACAATAACCCAAGAACAAACATAATGCAAAATTAATATCGTGTGTTGCCACCTCTAGCTGCAATCACCTCTTGAAGTCTTCGCGGCATTCCTCTTATTAGATGTTGAATACTTTCCTGTGGAATGTTTTCACACTCCTCACGCGCAGCCTGCTCTAGTTCAGCCGATGTTTGACGGGGAGGAGGATTTCTTTGTCGAATACGTCTTTTTAACATGTCCCAGACATGTTCTATAGGATTTAAGTCAGGGCTGCGTGGGGGCCAGTCTTCGGGTGATTTCCACGTCATTTAGATATTGAATGACATCAAATGCCACGTGAGGCCGAGCATTATCATGCATTTAATAAGAAATTCGGTCCAATGAATGGCGCAAATGGAACTACATGTTTCTTCAAGGATTCTCCAACACATACCTTCGTGCATTAAGGGCAGGTCTAGGTATAGGCACTAACTCCGGACAGGCATCATAGGCAATGCCTCCCCAAAACATAAAGCTTCCTCCAGCAAATGGCTCTCTTCCGGGAGACATGCACGCTTGGGCAACTCGTTCTCCGGCTCTTTATTCCCAGACTCTAGAACGACCGTGTGGTGATCGCAATCCAATTCTCTTCTCGTCGGTAAACAAGACGCGCCTCCAGTTATTTACATCCCATCCCGAGTATTGTCTTGCAAACCTTAAACGGCTAACATGGTGTTGTCTGGTGAGGAGAGGTCCAGTTGCTGGCCTTCTGTTATCTAAATTCGCTTCATGAAGGCGTCTTCTAACTGTACGATCGGAAATATTGACATGGCGTACTTCCCTAATTAAATCGTTTATGCTACGAAGCTGGTAGATGTTCTATCTCTTAGAACATTGAGATGCAAAAAATTGTCATCTCTTTGAGAAGTAGCTCTATGTCGGCCTTGTCCCAGTCTTCTTGTGTAAGCTTCGGTCTCCCAAAATCGCTGCCCAGCTCTTAAAACCGTTGTGTGATGCACTCCTAAAAGGCTTGCCACACATAACGGTAACTACCTTCTCAACTAAAATTGCTTGGACCACTTCATTTTCAGTTAGATGCCGTGACGCTCTCTCCATATTTAATAAAAGAATGGTTTATGTTTCACAATTTTTTTAAAAATCACCTTAAACAAGTACGAAGTACAACTGAAACTTTGTGCCTTAGGTACATGTAAGGAAAAACGCAAAATAAAAAATTTCAGTAATTCAAAGAAATTTGACCTTGAACACCAAAATAAAGTTTAAAAATTGTTATGGTCCAGTTCTATTTATCATATTTACACAAATAAATAACGTTTAAAATTCATATTTATGTTTATTTAAATTTTCTTTTAAAAATAATCAGTGGTGCGATAATTTTGTCCAGGAGTTTAGATTAAAACGAAACTACCCCTTTGCCCATTTTTAAATCTGGTGATAAAACTGATGTGAAGAATTACAGAGGTATTTCTTTATTTTCACATATACCAAAGCTCTTTGAGGCAATTATCACCAATCATATGCTAGAGTCTTTAAAACACTATATTTCGAGTATGCAACATGGTTTTTATCATGGTCATTCAACAACTACCAATCTTGCAATATTTCAAAACTACTTAAAGCCGTTTTACATGCTGCAATTCTTCTTTGCAATATGCAATAGTCTTGAACAAAGGCATGTGCAGTTTGACAAAAGGTTCAAATGTCTTGCCACTGCGCATGCATTTGTTAAGACTATAAACTGCAAGAAAGAATTGCAGCATGTAAAACGGCCTTTAGTGGCATCGGTTGAGGCTGGCAAACAGATCAATGTTATTTACACTGACATGTCTAAGGCTTTTGACAGTGTTTGCCATCAGCTTCTGTTATGGAAATTACAGCAAATTGGTTTTTGTGGAAAATATCTTGAGTGGATCAAATCATATTTGTTTAATCGTCCCCAGCAGGTCAACACATGTGGTTCAGTTTCCAGGGGAGATTCTTGTGACATCGAGTGTCCCCCAGGGTTGGCATGTTGCTTCAGTTTTCTTTCTGCTCTTTATAAATGATATAATATCTTGTTTCAAGTTTTCTGAATGTCTTTTATATGCAGACAACTTAAATTCTTTTCTGACAGTCTCCTCAGACTCTAATCCTCTGCAGTCTGACATGGAAAGGCTCGTCAAATAATGCAGAACTAATTATCTGTCTCTTAACATCTCAAAATGTAGAGTGCTTCGTTTTCACAAACATATTAATCATACCCTCCACTTACTTCATAGATAATGTAAATCTTGAAGTTGTTAGTTCTTTCACGGACATAGGCATTATTTTTTATAAGAAATCTAACTTTTAATCTACATATTGATAACATTGTACTTAAGGGTTTTAGACTACTGGGATTTTATAAAGCGGCATAAGAAACACGTAACTGATACCCAAGCACTTGGGTGTCTATAACTCATTGGTTCGTAACATTCTAGAATATTGTTGTACAATATGGAGTCCATCATACCAGTGTCACATTGACAGAATTGAAAAGGTGCCAACTAGGTTTTCAAAATACCTCTTATATAAATTTCATTTCCCATATCAAGGTCTGTCATCTAATACGAGTTCTTCTTTGGGCCTTCAAACCCTTGAATTTAGAAAAAAGGAAACCACTTCTGGTCTTTTTGCGTAAATTGGTCAATCACAGCTGTTTTTTGAAAGGTACCACCAAATAAATTATGGGTTTAGTGCATTTGTTGACTGACTAGTTCACAATTACAATTGTCACTTCTCAGAATATAACATTTTCAGACTAAGCACTTTGCAGCTAAAAAGGCAGTTAACTGGGTTGGTTTTGTGATGTTTTTTGGCCTATATTTATGTTCGTTTTTGTTTATGTAGTTGTGTAGTTTTATTATTATTCATGTATTATTTTACTTTAATGAAATCTTTCTCCTTGTTGGTTATTTTTGTTTGAATGTTATTTGCGAATTCGTACCATTTGGAATGTTTAGCATTCTGTGTATTTCTGAAGGGACACTTGTCTGATGGGTGCATCGGCTATGTCCTTACATTAAAAAAAAATCATTGACACTGTATTGACAGTTAAGGTACGTCGCATCTTATTAAGAGGTGGTGAATGCATTCAGAAATCCATTTCTTATAAATAAGTTCAGAATTAATGTATACCTTTTGTGTATCAATTGTGCAACCATTTAACACTCATGATAGTCTCCTTTTTTGTTCTGTGGGCGTATCAAGCTTGCCTTTTAATAAATCCATTCTTATTGCCATTGTAAATAAAAATACAAAGGGGACCTGAAAAAGCTTTTGATTGTGTTTCCTATGACCTATTAGATAAACTTTAATATGTTTGCACAAAATAACATGAATTCAAAAATGAGGAAACTTAACTATAGTCTGTCTTGAGACCGCTTTTATTTTTACACCTAAGTTATGTCTCTTTTCAAACACAAAAACATGCTCTAAAAATAGTATTAAGTTTCTTTGTTTTTATCTAGAACAAATTTTAACTTGAGAGGATCATGCGAACATTTTAGCTTATAAACTATCAAGAAATATATTCATTATTACATCATTGAAAAATGATCTTCCAAAAGATGTACTTCAAGTCACCTATCATTCTTTGTTTATCTCTCCCTGTAGTTATGGACTGTTGTTCTGGATTAATTCACCTCAAGCAAATAGAATATTTCGACTACAAATAAAAAACTTCTCAGGAAAATTCAGATTATTTAATTAAGAATATGTTAAATATTTCCTAAATAGAATAAAAGAAGTAAAAAACCTCTACAGCATCAATATGATTTTCTGTCAAAAAATTATGATTTTGATTTCCATATGGGCTATGCTGAAGGACCCTTGTAAGTTTTGTCCATTGTAAATACATAAAATGTATGTAAATTTTATATATATTTATACAGTCTCGTTTTATATTTACAACTAAATTGGAAGTTTTGTGAATTTTATTGCATTTTTCTATAAAAAGTTCTAGACCCATGACCATGCGACAATGCCAAACCTTTCCTATAATGGGTAACCTAGCAACCATCATGTGACTGGGGATGCCATCAGTCTTGTAACCAATTCGTTTTCTTGTTTAACCCTCCATTCTTAATATCATTCAATATTGTAAAATAAAGCTATGCTATCAGTGGTCTGTGTTTAGTGTGTTTTAATTTTATTTTGTTAGTGGATGAATAACAATGGCTCCCATAAAATCTGTGTAAAGGAAAAGTGCTCCATAGTCAAACGCAGAATTTCCACAAAATTGGAAAATGAACTGTAATTGGAATATTCCTCACTACACATATTCGTTTTTTTATATATTTAAATTTCAAAACTGAAAAAAAAAAACTTTAAAGAATGGGAAATAATACATTTTAAAATTGTTTTTGAAGATACTAAAACAAAATTCTTATAATTTAAATATGGTTAAGTTTCAATGTCTTTACATCTCTAGTGTTGCCAAATTTTTTTAAAATTTGGATTTTTCTTACTAACTTTTGCTTTTTAAATAGACCTATAGAATTACAACATATTTGCGTTCTGCTTTAAATTCTAAACACCTTTTATATTTGTCCCCTACCTAAGTTGAACATTTTGGGGCTTATTCACTTCTCTATTGGTCAAGCACCTAACTTGGAACAAAATAACTTCGTCAACCCTAGAATGCATATGGTTAAAAAAAAGACATGAAAGGGCACACTGTTTTGTTCTACTAGTAATAAGATAGTGGCAGGAGGAGGGTAAAAGACCCTTTTCTCTACAGTTTAGTTCTAACTTTAACTGCTAGGCAAATAAAAGAATATAAAAGGTCCAAAATGCATTCAAGAAAAACCATCCAATTTCTGTGTTTAGAATTTAAAGCAGAATCTAAAAATATAATAATATATAATGTTCAATTTAAAAATCAAAAATTGGTAGCATAAATTACAAATTTATAAACCATGTTAATATCTTTAAAATAAAGAAATTTATAAAGGTGAACCACTAGTCTGTGACATCCAGTATATAAATCAATAGTATTTATTTTAAAATAATGCCAGTAACAATTGTGCCAATCAGGAATTTCAGTTATTAAAAAATAACTAATATTATAAGCCAATATCTCACTCTTACCTCATCATCCTTAGATGATTTTTTTTTTTTTTCTGCAGGTCTGTCCTCACAGTATTTGAGTCAGATTCTGCTGTTTTTACCACCAGACTTCTTCTTTGCTTTGTCATCATCTTTCTTGGACTGTGGCTTGGATTCTGTCTTCTTTTTTAAGATTTGCTTTTTTCTTCTGGAATTTGATTCATCTTTTTTCTTATCCTCGTCAGAATTGTCTTTTTTGGATTTTTTCGATTTGGGTTCCTCTTCGGATTCCGGGGAAGGGCTCTTGGCCTTTTTTCTTCTAAAATAATGAAAGTTATGTTTCATTGCTCACAAATGTATAACTTTTTTTATGAATTCGGAAAGATGGTAAAACATCTTCCTGCTTTCCTAAATAACTGTATTCAGGCAAGAGCTGAAAAAGGCATCGGCAAACATAAATTAACAAACATATTACCAGAGCCACGAGTGTCATGAGAATGAATTGGCCCCAAGAACTTTTCTGTTTTTATAAATCATGCAGATTGTTTCTAATATAAAAAGAGATGGTAGTGTTAAGATTGTCTTTGCCTTGAATAAACGTCTGCATGATTCTTAGCTTACAGCAGAACCAATCTCTGTTGAAACAAGGGGAACCTCATAACCAGAAGCTACTCTCTTACTGATATTTAAAATATGTTGGTCAAACTTCAGTTGGTTATCTATAGAAATTTTGTATAAGATGAACCTGTCAATTTCCAAGTTAACAAGGACCACCATTTGGACCTCCCCCCCCCCCTAAAATGATATCTAAAACATGATAGATAGACTTTGGATTGTTATTAACCTCAAATAAGATTCCTTTCTAGTGAATAATATTAAAATTCAAATAAACTAATAAATACTTTCTTTATTGATCAAAATATTTATTGTTCCTCATTAAATTTAATGTTAGAATAGTGTAATTTAGTTATTACCACATATAACCCAGATATTTTACCTATCTCAGTTAAGGAGATAGAAAATTCATGTGTGCCTTTATATCAGGTAAATTTTATTCTTGTTTTTTATTCCTCTTAAAGGTGTGATTTAAAATGAGAACCAAATTTTCTACTACAAAATTTAGGACAAAAAATTCTCTTCCTTCAATTATCGTAAAAAAAATTAGAAATACATTTTAAAAACTAAAAACACTCTACCACCTTAAAAAATACACATTTTTGGGTGTAAGTATATTTGAACTTATATACACTTAAGTTTTGCAAATGACACTATGGGTGTTTATTGACACACAAGGCAATATAATGTGCTGGATGATCCAAAGGGCAATCAAACTGCTTTTTATCTGTTGCTGTAAGATAGGCAAAAAATAATGAATAAAAAATAACTGGGATTTTTATGAAAAATTGAAATTTATTTTGGTAATGACATTTGATAGTTTTATCATATGTCTTTTTTACTTGATGCAATTTTTCTGTGTTTTCAAAAATAAATTTGAATTCTTTCTAAAAATGACAGTTTTTTTATATATATTTTAAGAATGTTTAAGTACATTCTTAAAAATTATGCCAAAACATTGCAATAAGACAGGTCAGCAGGTACATTTGTTTGTATAAATTAATGTTTAAAAAACCAAAAAAAAGCATTTTTTTCCTGTGTCAGCCCTTTTTAAAACTTAAAAAAAATAAAAGAGTTTTTCTTTGTATTTTGAATTCTTAAAATCTATCATAATTTTGATTTTTATATTAACTTTTTTTAGAAATTATCATAAATTAATTCTTTGCAATAGATTTATTTAGTACCAATTAATATTTTCATGGTTCATATGAAATAATATTAACAAAGTACAATTCAGTTTTTGATGATAGAAGTTTATTTTAATATAAAGGTAGTTCGATACATAAGCACTTGGTTTGGCCTCAAAATATAGCAGCATGGTAGTGGCTAGGTTGATACCATATTAGGTATCAGAATGTGATGGGAAGGGGCATCATCGTTAAAGCCACAAAGAATACACTGCCTACTAGATTTAAAGTGGCTTCATATCAGCAATAAAAAACATCAATGGCAAATGTGTGCAAAGGGACATTGCAATTCTATTTTTCATACAACAACTTAATTTGGGTTATTTATTTATAATTATTAATATAATAACAGTTATGAATCAAATGATATACAAACTCACCAGTGAACAGATAGAAAGATACATGGTACCAAATCGAAGTTAACTTCACACACCATCACACTTTTTTGTGAGTAATTTTCAAACCTTTTGATATACTAACCAATATTTTTTCCAAATTTTTTATTCTTTTATTAATTTATATAGGCATACAACAAATTAACACATTTCTGTTTAGCTAGTTCTTTTCTCTACCTTCCCACAAGAACTTGCTTTGGTTTCTCATAGTTCTAGTTTTGTCTGAATTTCACTTGAAATTTATGCTAGAGTTTGTAAAAATGTACTTGTTTTGTCATTACTTACCAATTGTTTGAAAACTACTTTATATTGTTAAACTTCTCGGCTGTCTCAATTTACTCACATAGTCTGTTTCTTGTTTTGATACAAACCCATTATTAGTCAGTAAAATACATCTATTAATCTTAATTTTGTATCACATCCAAACATTTATGTTGCTTCTTATAAATGACATGAGTTTACTGACATTATACAAGTTTTTGCACATTTTCAATTTATTATCTCCAATATATTTACTTATAATTACTTAACAGGCCTCTTTGGCCAAGGTTGCCAAGTCAGTCTTCGACGGCTTGTCTTTGAACAGTTTCTTTCTCTCACTAAAGTTACACAGGGGTTTCCAATCAGATTTGTAATCAATTCCTATAGGTTGTTGTTCTGTTTTCACCAGTTTACAATTTACTCTATATTTTAATTTCTATTCTGGTTTTGAAATAAGTAATAAAGTAAATGTAAATGTAGCTTTACTTAAAATGAGTCGAAATATTCATGAATAGAAGTGAAGAGCAGTTCAAGAAAATTATAGGAACTATAATAAATACGTAGTACTCCTTCCAAGCTAATATTAAAGAACTTTCTAAATTTTAATTTACATAAAATCAGATGTGCCATCATTAGCTTTCACACTAACTAATATAAGCTATTATTTATTTACAATGACTTTTTATTTTCAGGTTATTTTTTAACAGAATGTATAATTCTGCAAGTAGTTAATCACACTATGTTTTGGTTAGCCCTGACTATGACTATAGGAAATGGTTAAAAGAATATTTTCCAGCAATGAGAAAACAAACAATAAAAAACCACAATCATAAATTTTCTTTATTTGACGTGAACCAACTTCTATGAAAATTCGTTAACATTAGTGTGGAAGGAGCAGCGGTGTAATAAACAACTCAAAAATAAAATGTCCCTGAAAAATGTATATCAATCCCCAAAATCTATTAATATCTGAGCCATAAAAATTTAAAGTAACCATAACAGCTCAGATACCAAAAAAGTGAATTAAAACTGTCAACACTATTTTTGAAAAAATAGTTTCCACAGATGCAAGGAATTCTATCAAAACAAAAACATTAAATTTTAAAACAACGTCTGATCGAGATGTTCGTAAGTAGCGATTATTTTGTAATTTTTAGTTAGGTACCTTTTTATCATCGGCATTTTCATTGGACTCCTCAGATTCATCAGAGTCCTTTCGGGACCTTTTCTTTTCTTTCCCCGCCGCGGCTTTAGCTTTTCTATTTTTTTCAAATTCGCCAATTAAATCAGGACAGTCCAAATTTTCTTCCGGCTCCCATGTATTGTCTTCCTCACTGTACCCCTTCCATTTCAAAAAATATTCGACTTTTCCTTTCACGACCCGCCGGTCTATAATTTTTTCAACTGAGTATTCCTCCTCACTTTCGCTGCTATCGTCTTGCTTAGATTTGCCCATTTTTGACTATAAAATTAAAATTATTATGTACTACCTACTAAAAGCAGGGGGACGCCTTGCATCGGCATTTGTTATTTGGAGACCAGTAATTATGCAAACAATAGTGTTTATGACATTTTATCTTAATTACATTGAAAACTAACAAAATATGAATTTGAATTTACTCACACTCACCTTTTATTAGTAAATTCTTTCGATTTTGAAACCAAAACGGCAAAGACGCGAACACGAACACAAGCAATGCTATACAAAAATGGCGGACTTGGCGTGTATTATTGGCGGTTTAATACCGGCGGTGTTGCCAATCTACGAATCAAAGATTAACCGGAGAAGAGCAACCAGTGCTCGTCTTCTCGGGATAAAATTAACACTCAATCAAAAGGAACAATTTGATTCGACAGAAATAACCAGAATAGTTTGAATAACGATTTTGATTGGCAAAGGTAGTCTGCTCTTGAATGGACTTAGTGCTAAACGAGTTTTATCAGAATACTGCTCTAGAGCAATTCTAATATCTAATCGGACATACCACAAGCAAAACGAAACAGAATTCCTCACTTAGCTAAACTTTATGTTTTCTAGTTCTAGTGTTATATTTTGCTAGTAGTTTATTTAACTTATTTATCACAAAAGAGTGTGTTTTTTAACAAAGTAGTTGAAATTGTTGCCACTGATTGGTGAAAACGTTCGAATCTTGTTTCAGGGAATTACCAACAATAATAAATTGGTTACGCTTTTAGAACCAGTTCACGCACCGACTACCTAGTTAAAAGTCAGTCACTAGTACTAGTACGGTAGAAACGCCTCACTAGTACCTATTCTTTTTTTTCCTTAAAAAAGTAGATTTATACAACCAGTTTTTATTGTTTTCATTTAAATCATAATTGACATTGATACTAGCGTTCTTTGAAAAAAATTATCTTCAAACTAAAATATTAAATAGACATATTAAAAAGCAACGTTGTTTGAAAAGAATAAAACAACGCTGACTCACATTTTTTTAAGACGTATTTTTATTGCAACGTGGCAGTACTCACACAAAAATAAATAATTAGAAAATGATCTTGTATTTATAAGGTATTTATTTTCATAATTTATTCAAGAAAATACTTTTATAAAGTTTTTGTGTATTTTTATCCCAAATTGATTGCCTTACAAACACGCAAAAAATTAATTCCCCTTGTATATTTGCTTGCTATGCGGAGCTAAGCTGAAATAACAAGCTCTTTTCTCTGTGAGAGGCGAGGATAACGGGTTGAGTGTGGTGCGATTGGTGAGGTATCGCCGAATTGAGACTATGTGCGGTGCAATGTAGCACGCTGTTGGGATTGTTGTGAACACACACTTATACTCTCAGTCGAATTTAATGGTACATTGAATGGTATTCATTTCTCAGTAAATATAAACTGTATTTGCAATTTTACTGCGCCGGGAATGTCAAACAGTACAGATACCTTGTATTTGTTAAAGCTTTAATATTAGATTATGTCTCGTTTACTGCGTTAAATGTGAAGCGTGATTTAACTATAATTTAAAAATACTCATTAAAAAAATAACATTTAGGCGTTATGTTGTTACAAGTTTACTTTGTACTGCCGTTGTTTGAACATTCAAATGACGATATTAAAACGGCTAAACACTCATGCGATTTGCCGTTCGCGTATTAAAAATGCACTAAAACAAATCTACTCTCACGTCCATCAAAGCCTAAATTTTTCTTTTAGATATTTTTAAATAGTTTAAGTACTTTTGGTCGTCATGATCCCTTTATTTATTTGAAGAACGTATAAAAATGACCATCTTCTCTCATGAAAAACTTTTCGAACACAGAAAACTCAATTAAAGTTTAGAATATATAACATATATATCAAATTTGACAGCGGGCAGCGAGCTCCTAGATTAAATTTCTATAAAGAGCTTGTCAAATCCGAAAAGCAGGATAAATATTTTAAACAGCAATTAGGTTTTGTGCAACCGACTGAGAATCTACAGCTTCTTTTTTGTTTGGTACATCGTCAGCAAACATAACCTTACTTCTCCATTATGCTAAGGCGTAAAATAATATATACATAGTCCAATTCCAATTCCAATATATGTTTTTGGCACTGCACACAGTTCTACAAAGAATATTAGCGTAATGGCCGCTATGTGGCGGGAGTGGCAAGCTTGAAAGAAAAGGTCATCTCGTGAGGCCAGTAGTACCCTCTAAGGGATCTAGTGGAAGCCAAGATGCATTTCAAAAATTAAAAGAGGAAATATTAAAAAGTTATTTGAAAAATTCGGGGTGTTCTGGGAGCTTAGAGCTCGCTATCCGGACTACCTACCGATAACGTCTCCAAACTGGAATAAGGTGTAAATCATCTGTAAGGGTCGCCCCAGCTCTAAATAAGCCCCAGACGAAGAGCAATCTGCCGATTTCCTTGCGACAAAGCCAAAAAACAAGCAAATCAAGTCAAAATAATAATAACAATCCAAACTGTTTATTTGGATTTAATAAACATAAAAAAGCCACACACAAAGACGAAATTTAAGGTTATGTGATAAAATTTCAACTCTACAGAACTTTTTGATAGAACCTCGTCGAATTGAAAATAGTAGAAAATCACTTATAAATACCGGATCAATCATATCTAAAAATTACAATACATGCACGGAAATCCGCATTAGTGATGATGAAGAGCCGTCTTTATGCTGTAATCGGCTGTATATTGGCCCCGTTCACAGGCCTAATCCCTCGTTGGCTATTGATCATCAAAGTAGCGCTGAAATAATAGCAATGGTTTGAACGATTTTTAGAGATTTTGAACGCAGCAAATATTTCTTGACCTTAACAACGGGAACAAGGAAGGGCTGAAATTAAAAGAAATATGATAACAAATTTGTTTGTATAATACATTCTGTATTTTGTGTTAAAAAAAAGATTTAAAAAAATCTGTTATTGCTCTGGTGTATTATTATATTCTATAATTATTGCTCATAATGTTTACATTACATGCCGCCATCTCGTTTGTTATGTCAGTTGATCGTTGCTCAGTTAAGTAGCGAAAATAAAATACGATACAAAACATGGTGTCCGCTCAACGACACGCTATCAAAGTAGCAAGACTAAATAGCACGTTCATGGTACCGCTCTCAGAGCGATCAGGCGGATGAACGCGGCCACTGATACCAAAAACAACGCATCAAGTGGGAAAGTATTGCGTGTTTAAATTTGGTTATCTGATTTCTAAACCTACTGCACTTGCATATAAGAATTCCCGTATTGGTTGGTGGTAAGTTTATGTTCCCGCCCCATTTAGTGAGACGTAAATCAAGACTAGAGTTTTTTGCTGTCAAGCCGCTTTTGCTTTTGGTATACTGGTTAGGTTAATAGCGGGTTATATGCTACGGTTCAATTCCATATCCTGTGTAGATTTTTTTCAATTTATGTAAATTAAAACCCGTAATTTTGTAAATAATGTTTAATTATCAAATTGCGTTTATGCTTAGCCCAGGTTAGGTCTTTTTTGGCTTTAATGTAAAAAATCCTATGAAAAAAATATAGTGTTTTCTGACCAATAGCAGCATTCCGATACGCAAGTCCAAAGAGATTTAGAAATCGTCCGACCTGGTTTACCGTTCAAATTTACAAACGTCTAAAGACTTGTTCCCAAGTACGAATAAAGCGAATAGCGCATTAACGCACCATTTTGACAAAACATCTCTTTTGGTGTTTATCAGAAGGGCACAATATCGAAGCTTATTATGTTGTTTCTTTTGACTATCTGTATTTTATTGTACGTATTTAAATACACTGATATGACTAGGCAACCCGCAATGTTGTTCTATCGCCGTCTCTATGTTATGGAGCTGAATGACAAGAAATGCGGATTTACATGTATTTTATGTTTTTAAATGTTTAAAATGGAAATAAATTAGACCTTGTTACCTGTATTGAATTAGTGGTTGCACTTTTTTTTAGATCCTTAAAAAAATAACATTTTTTAGCAGTTATTTTGACCAAGAGCATGAAATAAATCGCGCCACCGGATTTTCAGGTTTTTGTTTTTAATATATTTTTGGGTATATTTAGCTTGAGTGAACAATGAAATATTAATAAAATAATATTGAATTGATTATTTTTATGTATTGTTTTTGTAATTATATGTGTATTCTATATCCCAATTTGGTTATTTAATGGGATAACTGTATTTTACAGTTTACGAAAAAATGGAGGCAAATTGCCTACTCAAAAAACAAAACCAGAATTAGAGATTGGGAGCAAAAAAAAAGCACGTAGCCGGAGCGTCACGACTTCGAATTGTTTGTTCCGAAGCACCCCACTATGAGATGCCCAATTTCTGTATTATGTTGTTTCTTGTGGTGCCTTGGTTAAAAGTTGTTTGTATGTCGTGGTTCTATCGAGAGTTATTCGAAAGTACATTAGTATGGGGTTTTATATATATATATATATATATATATATATATATATATATATATATATATATATATATATATATATATATATATATATATATATATATATATATATATATATATATATATATATATATATATATATATATATATATATATATATATATATATATATATATGTACAGGGTTATTCACGCAACAAGTTCATTAAAAGTTTTTGATGATGCCATTTAGATAAAAATTTCAAATTTTAAGATTAAAGTAAGGTTAAGGGGTACTTCTTTTTTGAAATATTTTCAACTTCCTGTCACTTCCGGTTTAACCGATTGGTGATGGGATGATGATAGTCTCTATTCGGACGCGAGAAAGAAAGCTTCGAAAATGCGAAATGTGATTTTGGCGAAACGTCAGCAATACTGTTATTTTCAGAACGACAGTAGTGAACGGATGTACACCCGGAATGAAAACACATTGTATTTTTCCATCCGTGAAGGAGTAAAAATCAACATATATATATATATATATATATATATATATATATATATATATATATATATATATATATATATATATATATATATATATATATATATATATATATATATATATATATATATATATATATATATATATATATATATATATATATATATATATATATGTACAGGGTTATTCACACAACCCGTTCATTAAAAGTTTTTGATGATGCCATTTAGATAAAAATTTCAAATTTTGGGATTAAGGTAAGGTCAAGTGGTACTTCTTTTTTGAAATATTTTCAACTTTCTGTCACTTCCGGTTTAATCGGAAGTTGGTATCAACTTGCTTATTTTAAATGGAACACCCTGTATTTTATGATATTTTCGGATTCTACGGAGAATGTTAATGCTATTTCATGTAGCATGTTCTATACCTAGGTTCAAGCGTTCTTAAGATACTTGACCTTGAACCAAAAATGAACCTTCGGGGTACCAAATTTTAAAATCTCATATTTTTGTAAGTTTTGAAGATATAATCTTCATATTTTGCAGACGATCGGTAAATAATCTTAGGTTTCTATTTTTTTTTTATTGAATTTGTCTATTTTTATACAGGGTGTCCTAAATTCAGCGGCAAACATTCACATTTTCAAAACCGCCAAAGTCCGTTTTTTTAAATGGGACACCCTATAACTTTAAGCACTATCAAATGTAGAATTTAATTTTCTATCGAACTGTATTAAGGTTCCCTATACCTATTCGTAACCATTTTCGAAATAATCAGGTTTTTATTAAACTATCATATGTATTTGCTAAATGCTTACACCTTCCCGTAGTAAGCCATGGAAAAACAATTGTTGTGCTTTTCTATTCAATATGACAGCTGATTTGAAACGTTTAAATTAAAATAAAATAACACTCAAAAGCTGATATTCTCAATTTATTTTATATTCGCGGAGAATGTTAGAAAATATTGGAGAGAACGTAACATGTTTTTAATGAAAAACATACTCATTTATCGCCAATGAACAAGAGAAAATTGAAGAGGATTGAAACGAAATTTTTTCGTTTCGGAAAAGTTAAAGTTATAAAAAATGTAATAAATTGTTTACATTATTTTTAACCATATCTACTAGGTTCGAGACTGCTCTAAACTTGTTTTAGTGAACTTAAAAATAATAGCAATCTAACAATCAACAATAAATAAATAAAATAATAAAATTGAATTATAACAAATGTTCTATATGCTGTCCGTTCATTTGAAGACACATTTCATTTCTTCTTTGTACAGTTGCGGTGGTCCGTTGAATTTGTCCGTTTTTGTAATTCGGCAAAAGCTGTTCGTATCCTATCCAGTAAATCTTGTTGGTTATTTACTGGGGAAGCATAGACTTTACCTTTGATAAATCCTCATAAATAAAAGTCTAGGGGTGTTAAATCAGGCGATCGCAGGGGCCATCTCCAAGGGCCATTGGGACCAATCCAGCGATCTTCAAAAATTCGAGATAATTGGAGATAAACTGCAGCGGAATTATGTACTGGTGCCCCATCTAATTGATACCAATAATTTTGCAGCTCACCAATAGGAATTTCTTCTATAAATCCAGAAACCGTCCCTCGTAGAATTTCCAAATACTTATCACTGTTTAAATTGTCTTCATAAATACTATACCGAAAACATTGAAGCTAAACCTCTCTTGAGAACGTGTTTCGCGTAAAGCGTGCGGATTTTCTGCTGCCCAGAAATGTTCGTTTCTTCTATTTGTTATTCCTTCTCTAGAAAATTTGGGTTCATCGGTCCAAAATATTTTTGAAAGGAATTGAGGGTCCTGTTGAATTTTCAAAAACATGAATTCGCAAAATTCTACTCGTCGGACGTCATCACCAGGTCTCAAGGCTTGCACGTTTTGGAAGGAATAAGGGTGCAGATAATGTTCGCTCAAGATTCTTTGGACAGATGAAGAAGAAATTCCCAAATTGTTTTCTGCAGACGGTATTGAACTTTGCGGGTTTGCGTGGAAATAAGCTAATGTGTTTATTACGTTATCCTCGGCATTTGTCACTGATTTCGGAACGTTTGTTGTAACTTTAACCTTGCCAAAACGCAAAAAGTTCGTTTCAATCCTCTTGAATTTTGACTTGTTCATTGGCGGCAAATCAGGGTGGCGTTCATTAAACACACGACACGTTCTCTTCAAAATTTTATAACTTCTCCATAATATAAAATAGATTGAGAATATCAGCGTTTGAGTATTCTTCCATTTCGATTTAGAAGATTTAGTTTATCACTGACAGCTTTCGATAAATAACGCATACTAATCATCTGTCATATTGGATATTGGATCTCAATTGTTTTTCTATGGCTCACCATTGGAACATAATAACATAACAAATACATACAATATTTTTATAAAACCCAACTATTTCGAAAATGTTTACGAATAAGTATAGGGAACCTTAATACAGTTCGATAGAAAATGAAATTCTACATTTGATAGTGCATAAAGTTATAGGGTGTCCTATTAAAAAAAACGGACTTTAGCGGCTTTGAAAATGTGAATGTTTGCCGCTGAATTTAGGACACCCTGTATAAAAATAGACAAATTCAATAAAAAAAAAAGAAACCTAAGATTATTTACCGATCGTCTGCAAAATATGAGGATTATATCTTCAAAACTTACAAAAATATGAGACTGTAAAATTTGGTACCCCGAAGGCTCATTTCCGGTTAAAGGTCAAATATCTTAAAAACGCTTGAACCTAGGTATAGGACATGCTACATAAAATAGCATTAAAATTCTCTGTAGAATCCAAAAATATCATAAAATACAGTGTGTTCCATTTAAAATAAGCAAGTTGATTCAAACTTCCGGTTAAACCGGAAGTGACAGGAAGTTGAAAATATTTCAAAAAAGAAGTACCCCTTGATCTTACCTTAATCCCAAAATTTGAAATTTTTATATAAATGGCATCGTCAAAAACTTTTAATGAACGGGTTGCGTGAATAACCCTGTACATATGTATATCAAAGTATACCTGTGCATCCGTGTTGGCCGTTCTGTTTTAGTTGAAAAGTGGAGCATTCGGTTTTATTATGAGACGGTATCAATCTCAATTTTCTGTAGTATGCTCTAATTGTTAGAAGGTTATTTGATAGCTCCGCCTCGAGTGATTTGGGTCCGACTATTATTTGTAGATTATCTGCGTAGACAAACTTTCTTCAAGTTGTGGGAGAGATATCAGTATAGAGCTGGTGCCAGGACAGAACCTTGTGATAGTCAGTTCTTCAGCTGTATTAGTCTGCTTGTCTTGTTAATCATAATTACTGAAATGATCCTTCACAGGGAATGTTGTTAAGGCAGGCCAGAGTTTTACAAAGATCTTAAGAAATTTATATAGTAAGCCTTCCCTCCAAAAGGCATCATAAGCTGCAGTTAAGTCGATAAACACCGCCTACGTTGTTAAGCCCCGCTGAAAACCTGCCTCAATGTATGTTGATATCAATTGGTCTATGCAACTTGGTTATGGTTTGAATCCTGCTTGTTCTACTGGGATATGTTAAGAGAACTGTGATGAATAGAGAGAGAATGATTTTTTAATGCTTTTCTCATTCAGTTTTTCAGATAAAGGTATCAAATCTGACAGTTAGGATCAGGAAAAAGAGACCTTTCCAATAGAAGGAAAATTTACATGGTGTCTCAGTTAAAAAATAAAAGTTACATTTATATGTTTGACATATAATTATGTTACACATTAACAGAAAACTAGACATGCAATTTGTTTTTAGATTATTTTGACATCTTGAAGATTAAAATGCAGACAAGCTAAAATGACCACGCTGTACAAATTGCATGATTATACATGTTTTGTTAGGAATTGGCAGTTGCAACATAGCAAGTTAAATCAAAATACAAGAGTTCTAACCACACTATACCACAACTTGTTACATTCTGTATCATCCTAATCAAGAGTATTTATAGGTAAATGTGGTCACACTTGGTTGCACCCGACTGCACCGTTGTCAACTAAGCAATAGAGGGGACTATAGGGAAATAGGCCCTCTATCTTTATTTAGTCTTTCTTAGCACATTTAACTATTTCTATATTCTGAAATGCATCCATTAATCTATTATTAGATACATTTTGAATTAATTTAAGATTATTTATTCCTATTTGGTGATTGTTTTCCAAAGCATGTTGGGCAACGCCAGACTTTTCTGTTATTCTGTATCTTAAATGTGCCATGTGTTCTTTAAAGCGACTGTTTATGGAGCGTTTAGTTTGCCCAACATATTTTAGATCGCAGTCATTACAGCTTATTTTATAGATGCCACTCCTCTCCTTCAAGTCGACTTCACTGGGGATTCCAAGAAGATTTTTTAAACTGTTCTCCGTTTTGTAGGCTACTCTAAAACCTACGTTTTTAAATATATTTTCTAGACCTCTTGTATACAGTGTGTCTACTTAAGTTCTCTACATATGAGAAACTTTTTTATTAGTAGTTTTACAGGAAGAGTTACTCTTTATAAAAAGTTCTGCTTTCTGCCAAAATAATATCAAAATATTCAAACTTGAGATTGCATATACAGGTGGTCAAAAATTCCAAAAAATCGAAATCGACTCAAGAGAAAAGTAGCTTTAATTTTTATTTTATAGCAAAATGTAATACAAAATCTTAGAATAAAAAAAAATATGTAGCACTAGATTCGTTGCTTCCTATCTGAAATCACTTCTTAAAGAATGTAAAACTTTGGCTTCTTACTGGCAAGTCCAGTTTCTTACTTTTGTTCCTACCTACATACCAGCAAAATTTCCTTATTTATCGATTGTTGATAATGGCATTGTCACTGCCATTGTCAACCACAATATTGTATTACTTTATTGAAACATCAGTTTGAATATTATAGTAGAAAGAAATGCCGCTGAAATTAAGCAAAGAAGATAAAATTGAAATAATTTTAATTGTCAAGAGAAAATTATAAAACATTTCAAGAATCTGCAGACATTTTTAACAACAGACACCCCGATAAAATTATACATTTCACAACAGTGGGGAATATTCTAACTAAATTCAAGACTTTTGGAAATGTAGAAAATAACTTTAACGAGAAACGGAGGTCAAGGGTTGCGAATAACGAAACTACAAATCAAGTAATGCTCTCTGTGATAGAAGACCCTAAAGAGTCCCTACGCAAAAGGTCAGCAACATTGCTAAAGAACGTAGGTAAAGATACAGTTTCAAAAATATTGAAAGAAAACAGTTTTCGACCTTACAAACCAAAATTTATACATATCTTGAGACCAGGAGACTTTGAGCGACGATTTGAGTTTTGCTGTCTGATACAAGGGGAGCTAGAGGATGAACCTTTTATGGCAAGACGCATTATTGTTACCGATGAAGCAACTTCCAATGGGACTGTAAGTTCGCAAAACTGTCGTTGGTGGAGTGACTCTGACAGTGAATCCTGTGTTAATCCTAATTTTGTTATACAAACTCGTGATCAGTATTCATTCAAAACAAATGTGTGGTGCGGAATTTATAAAGATAGAATAATTGGACCAGTTTTTTTCCGACATAATTTAAATAGTCAACGCTACTTGGATTTTCTAAATATTACTTGGATTTTTTGAATACTTACTTGTACGATTTTATTCATGAACTACCCATAAGAGAGAGGTTCCAAATATGGTACCAGCAGGATGGCGCACCATGCCACGGAGCAAGGGATGTAAGACAATACTTAAATTTTATCTTTAATGGACGAGTAATTGACAGGTATTGTAATATTTTCTGGCCAGCTAGATCTCCGGACTTGAACCCTCTTGATTATTTCTTTTGGGGGCTACTTAAAAGAGAAAGTGTATCTAAAGAGGCCATTTCAGAATGTTGATCAATTAGAGAGGGTAATTAGGGAAGAGCTACAGGCCATAACGCCTGCCATGATTAGAAACGTTTTAAGAGAATTTTCTGTAAGAACGGTTACCTGTACGGAAAGAGATGGTGGATATGTTGAGCCAAATGTACAGTGACGGAACAGTTAGTTTTTATTGTTAATTAAGTTATTTACATGTAATGTTTATTAGAATTAAAATTAGTGAAGTTATTTTCTACATTTCCAAAAGTCTTGAATTTAGTTAGAATATTCCGCACTGTTGTGAAATGTATAATTTTATCGGGGTGTCTGTTGTTAAAAATGTCTGCAGCTTCTCGAAATGTTTTGTAATTTTCTCCGACAATTAAAATTATTTCAATTTTACCTTCTTTGCTTAATTTCAGCGGCATTTCTTTTTACTATAATATTCAAACTGATTTAAAACTATTTTTTGGGTTTTTCGCCTTATAAAATTGAAAAAAATTAAAAAATAAAATATATTTACCTTATAAATTGAATAGATAGTCTTAAGTTCTGGGTCTAATCTCTGACATGTTGTCAGAGGTTAGCCATTCTGGTTATATTTCTGATACGAAACATAAGAAATATTCTGGTTTTAGTATTTTATTTGTAGGTTTGCTGAAGACGGGGATAGACTTTCCCCCGAAACGTCCAGAATTTTGCTGGTATGTAGGTAGGAACAAAAGTAAGAAACGGGAGTTGCCAGTAAGAAGCCAAAGTTTAACATTCCTTAAGAAGTGATTTCAGACAGAAAGCAACGAATCTAGTTCTAGATATGTTTTTTTATTCTAAGTAAGATTTTGTATTACATTTTGCTATAAAATAAAAATTAAAGGTACTTTTCGATTCAATTTCGATTTTTTGGAATTTTTGACCACCCTGTATATGCAATCTCAAGTTTGGATATTTTAATATTATTTTGGCAGAAAGCAAAACTTTTTATAAAGAGTAACTTTTTTCCGTAAAACTACTAATTAAAAAGTTTCCCATATGTAGAGAACTTAAGTAGACACACTGTATATGGGATCACATTGGATTACTATGAACTTATTGGGAGCCTCAGGTGCTTGAAGAGTAAGTTTAGTCCGTTAAAAATACTGTTCTGTGTTAAGGGTATGGAAAAAGTTTTAGCAACTCAAAGAAAACATCAACTGAGGAAGAAAAAAATTTAATAAAAAAATATGAAGTCAGTGGTACAGCCAGGCAGGGATCGAAAGGATATGGCCTAACTAAACTATGTATGCTGTATAATACAGGGTTATCCAGCTTAAAGTGAAGACCTCCTCCCCTTAACCATGTTTAAAAAATTCAATTTGGTATATTTTTTTCTGAAGAATTTGACAAAGGTTTTGTGCAACATGATATTTTTAACTGTTCATTGTCTGGTTCAATTAATGTATAAGTAAAACATATTTTTTGTTTGTCGAAATTCGGGAGCCATATTCACAGGACCATTTTTTTTGTGAATCCAAAAATAGTATAGTACCTTCAAATAATGGAACATATTTTCCAGACACCCTGTATACTAATATATCCCGTCGCTCCCTATACCAGCTAGACCAATCTATAAACAGATAAATACAGTAAAAGTCTTAATAACTATTCCTAATAAACTTAAAAGATACATTTTATGGACAAGTTGCCTTAGGCCTGCTGGGCTTTTCCATGATATTAACAATAATTGTATGTGATAAAATTACATAAAAATATACAGTAGAGAAACACAAAGGTCCACTCAATGTAAAATTCTCAAATAGTAACAGATTATATATACACAGGGTGATATTTGCTCTTCGTAAGTCCCTTCCTGCAAGAAGGGCATTTCTTTGTAGACTTCACCACTTTCAAAATGCATGGCTCACAGAACATGTGGCCACATAACGTTGCCATGGCTTGACGTGAGCCTCCCAATTGATCGAAACAAATTGGACATATGGGAGCTTCCTTTTGTGGAGATTCTTTGTTCTAAAACAAAAACAATGGTTTTTAGGGTGAGGATACCACTATAAAGTCAAAAGCAGTGTTATCGTGCGGGTCATACGATTTATCAACGACAAACTTTTTAAGTTTGTTTTTCTTTTATTACGTGTAATCATATCCTATAAATACCAGCAGTTGCAAAAATCTTTGAGCAATGTCACTTCAAAGTCAGATTGACAAGTCAGTGACAAAATGCGTAATAGAAAACAATTTTCGGGTTTTTTGCATCCACAAGCGAAAAAAATGGTATTAAATCTAATAAAATATTACGAAAATGAAAATTCACCGGCCAATATCCAGGAGACAGCAGCAAAAGCTCTGGGAATCGGTATAAGGACTATGCAGAAATTTGTACATGAAAAAAAGTATAATTTACTACCGAAGAAGATTAAGAAATGTACACGAAAAAAGCCAAAGACAGAAGACTTAAGTGACAATGTAAAAATGGATGTTCGGGGTCCGGTAAACTATCCTGACAGACGATTTTTGCATATTTTATTTTTTTTCC
Source organism: Kuschelorhynchus macadamiae (assembly GCA_030620095.1). NCBI lineage: Eukaryota > Metazoa > Arthropoda > Insecta > Coleoptera > Curculionidae > Kuschelorhynchus > Kuschelorhynchus macadamiae. Next base: position 96,103 of record JAUTXW010003805.1, on the reverse strand, counting down.
AGAAAGTACCCATTTGTAATATTACATTTCAAAAATAAAAATTGCGGGAAATGCAAGAGTTTTCCTAAAAAAAATTAATTAAAAATCACACTCGGTCACAATTTGACAGCCTTAAAACGAAAAATTTAGCAATGTTGCCAGATTTTAGATTTACCAATTTGTTAGAGGAACTGAAATGACGCATTGAAAATTATTTGGACAACAGAATTGTAATTATTTATTGTTATTATTATAGTTTTAATGAAGGTTTTATTGACGAACCTGGGCTAATCTAACGTTAGCGGGACAGATCCACCTAACAATATAGTTTTTGTTACAGAAACATCCCGCTTTCAATATAGACTCGGAATTCAGTTGGCGCGCTACCGCGCGCTTTCTTTACACAAGACCTAACTAATCCTAACTTAACCTAATCCGCATTTTTATTAATTATAAGTTTTGTTATAAAAAAAATTAGTTTTACGTGTATCATGTTTATGTATTTCTTTATTTATGAACATGGCAACGTCGCACATCAAATTAAAAACAAGTATGAGAACAGTCGGAAAGATGTTTGAAATCAAAATTACCTTCGATTGTATAATAAATACATCTTAAAGTAAATTTTGAGTGCTGATGAGAGTTTTCCACACGTTTTCTCAATTTGGACTGCTAAAATCCTAGATAAAAACAAAAAGAAACAAAAATAAACGAGATTTAAGAGTGTCAACATAGTTTACCGAAACCGGATGTTCGTAATGCAATTTACGATTTATACACATCAAAACTAATATAACCTTTCAAGTTTTTAAAGAAGCTTAAAAAAATCGAGGCATATTGGAAATTGTACTAAAATCGTTGTCAAAATTAATAAAAATGTTGGGTTTTCGATATAAAAAGGACTATAATCGAAGATTTTTATGCGAGTTGCCACATATAACAAGTCAGCGTACCCAATTTTTAAAGAAATACACGGAAAATGTTAATTCAAAATTTAGAAAAGTGGTATTTGGAAGTGGTTCGAAATCTTGGCAGGACGACTCTGTAAAAAGTGTCAAGAGAAAAAAGGGATGTGGGCGGGAAAACGATTCATTATTTTGCATGCAGGTTCTTCAACAGGATTTCTCCCATATGCAAGTTTACTGTTTTCTTCTACATCCAAAAGTATGGACTACCATGATAATATGAACTGTGAATTGTTTGAAAAGTGGTTAAAAGAACAACTGATTCCAAATTTAGATGCTCTATCTTTAATCACTCTGGACAATGCATCTTATCATTCAAGAATCTTAAATAAACAACCTACCTCATCCTGGAAGAAAAGTGATATTTATGACGGCTAATAAATCAAAAACAAAATCCTTTACCCAATACGCTGAACCTAGAACTTCTTTTAATGGCAAAATCTATTAAAAAACCAACAATATATGCAGTAAATGAAATATTACGGGAAAATGGACATGAGGTTTTACGACTGCCGCCATACCATTGCCAGTTTAACGCAATAGAATTAATATGGGCTGGGGCAAAATCATATTACGAAAAACACGTGAACGATGGTCTTACATCAGACGAAGTGCAAATTGTTTGGTAAGATTCATTAAATTATATTACGCCGGAGTACTGGAAGAAATCTGTGGAACATACAGAGAAATTGATATGGGATAAGATGAAGACTTTTTAAGTCATGATGATATTTTTTAGTTTATAATATTAAAAAATTTCTGAAGGATTATATTAGTCTTTGACGTGTATAAATCATAAATTGCATTATGAATATCCATTTTTGCTTAAGTCTTTCGCCTTTGGATTTTTTCGTGTACATTCCTTATACCGATTCTCAAAGCTTTTGCCACTTGCTCCCGGATATTAGCCAGTGAATTTTAATTTAAAAATGTTTTTATTAGATTTGACACCATTTTTTTGCTTACTTAGTACATTTGTAATTTTGTAGGCAATAAATAAATAATTATAGAATACTTGTTCCAATTTTAAAGCGTGTTTAAAATAAGTAAATTTTTTTTATTAATTATATTTTTTTATTAATTATAAGCTCCAGCCCATATTAATTCTATTGCGTTAAACTGGCAATGGTATGGCGGCAGTCGTAAAACTTCATGTCCATTTTCCCGTAATATTTCATCTACGGCATATATTGTTGGTTTTTTAATAGATTTTGCCATTAAAAGAAGTTCTAGTTTCAGCATATTGGGTAAAGGATTTTGTTTTTGTTTTATTAACCACTCATAAATATCACTTTTCTTCCAGGATGAAGTAGGTTGTTTATTTAAAAATGATAAGATGCATTGTCCAGAATGATTAAAGATGGAGCATCTAAATTTGGAATCAATTGTCCTTTTAACCGCTTTTCAAACAGTGCACAGTTCATATTATCATGGTAGTCCATACTTTTGGATGTTGAAGAAAACAGTAAACTTGCACCTGGGAGAAATCCTGTTGAAGAACCTCCATGCAAAATGATGAACCGTGTTCCCGTCCCACATCCCTTTTTTCTCTTGACACTTTTTACAGACTCATCCTGATATATCAAACCACTGCCATTAGAAAATATCCAAATCTCGTCTAAAAATACCACTTTTCTAAATTTTGAATTAACATTTTCCGTGTATTTCTTTAAAAACTGGATACACTGACTTGCTATATGTGGCAACTCGCATAAAAATCTTCGATTATAGTCCTTTTTATATTGAAAACCCAACATTTTTATTAATTTTTCCAATTTCCAATATACCTCGATTTTTTAAAGCTTCTTTTAAAACTTGAAGGATTATATTAGTTTTTGATGTGTATAAATCGTAATGTGCATTACAAACATCCATTTTTACATTGTCACTTAAGTCTTCTGTCTTTGGCTTTTTTCGTGTACATTTCTTAATCTTCTTCGGTAGTAAATTATGCTTTTTTTCATGCACAATTTTCTGCACAGTCCTTATACCGATTCCCGGAGCTTTTGCTACTGTCTCCTGGATATTGGCCGGTAAATTTTCATTTTCGTAATATTTTATTAGATTTAATACAATTTTTTTTGCTTGTGGATGCAAAAAACTCGAAAATTGTTTTCTATTACTCATTTTGTCACTGACTTGTCAATCTGACTTTGAAGTGACATCGCTCAAAGATTTTTGCAACTGCTGGTATTTATATGTTTATCCTCTTTTTTCATACGAAAATATCATAGGTCTATCTAATTCATCTTCCGGATTTTATGCGGAGGATATGATTACACGTAATAAAAGAAAAACAAACTTAAAAAGTTTGTCTTTGATAAATCGTATGACCCGCACGATAACACTGCTTCTGACTATACACGAAGATTTGCTGATGTTATTTATTTATTTCAATAGTCCCATGCTGCTAACAGGGCTTAAGAAAAAGCTATCAGCGACATTTTTTGATGGAGGGAGAAACGAAAGAGGGTCCAAACTTAGCGAGATATCAGAGGTAACATCTTTGCTTACATTAATAAAATAATCATTTAGGTTATTTGGCCTTGGAGAGATCTGAGTCACAGGGTTTGATTTGTTTCTGAGGGCATTGATAATGGACCAGGTTTCCTTTCAAACGTTTTTCGACTTTGTTAGGCGTTTTTGATAGTATATTTTTTTTGCTGACTTGATTAGTTTAATATAGATCCTCCTATAGTCTAGAATAAGAATGGAGTTGGTGAATTTTTTTATATATGGGAGAGAACGCATTTTTTTACCAGAAATTCGTAGTCCTTTCGTGGTCCACGGTTTATGACGCTTAGGTTTGATAGTCTTAAGCGGGAAGGCCTTATTAAAAGCACTTAAAATTTTATTTAAGAAAGCCCGAAAATTTAGAGTTAACATTTTTAAATTCAAAATTCCAGTCGGTGTTTAAGTAAATATTATGAAATACTGAAAAATTGGCGGCCGAGAAGATTCTGCCTCTATGGCGAGGTCTCTGTAAGAACCTAAGAGGAATACTAATTTTTGGAAAATATTGCTTCGTGATTAAAAAGACCTGTGCTATAAACCTCAGATTGACCCTCTGATAGAGAAAAATCAAACGCCATAATCAATGATAGAAGAAGAGTATTTCTGGATGACACAAATAGTAGAATAGTCAATAGAATTTGTCTGCCTTTTACTGGTAGACTCTCTAGCAAATTTAGCAGGTAATTAAAGAAAGATTGTACATCAGAATTTGGTGATCTATAAATACAGATTACATAGGGATCAAAGTTTTGATTATATACTATAGAAATTTCAAAAAAGTTATTGGCTAACGTCCACGTATACCTTCCTTTGGTGCTATTTGAAAGGTACAGTTTAAAAATGAAAATGAGTACGAAGCGATTATAAGTACATTGGAATGCCAATAAATAATTTACGATAAATGTGATGAGGATAATACTCAATACTCAATTTATTCATGTTAATGCATATTAAGAGATGCTTACATATGTCAATAAATATCTTCAAATATTATTATATAAATACAAATAAACTAAAAAATTTAAAATTAGTACATTACCACAAAATATATATAATAAAATACAAGAATCACAACACATAGAAATTAAAATAAATAAATTCATTGAAAGAATAAAATGCATTAAGAAGTAAAAGCTTTATATTTTCAGGTAGAACATTATAAAACTTTATAGCCCAGTACCCAGGGCTACTCTGACACCTTTTTAACCTCCAGTAGGGAGTAATCAGATTTTGTTTATGTCTAGTGTTGTGGTTGTGCACCTCTCCATGGGTTCTGAAACAGCTCTCGTTCTGCTTCACATAAAGCAAATTCTCAAAGATATACTGGGATGGCACTGTCAAAATTTGTAGATCTATAAATGCTGCTCTGCAATTATCCCTATATTCAAGACCAGCCAATACCCTTACTGCTCTACGTTGTAAAGCAAAGATGTGGCTAGTCCCAGCACAGTGTCCCCAGACAAGCAAAGCATACGAGATATGCGAATGAAAGAGGGCATGATAAGCAGTTCGCACAACCTCACTGGACACATTTTTTACAAGGTTGCGCAGAAGAAAGATGTTACTTCTTAGTTTTTTGCTTGCACTGTAGCTTTGTGTCCAGATGCACACCTAAGAATTTAGCACTCTCCACTCCCTCATTCACACCTCCATCATGCCTCAAAGAAGACATTATATTGATCATTTTTTCCTTACTGAGATGCAGATTGTTCAGACTAAACCACTCTTCAGCCCTCTCCTGTGCCCCCATTAAAGCCTCAAACGCCCCTTCAATATCATCAGATACACAAGAGATTGTTGTGTCGTCCGCGAATAAAGTGTACCTACCAGGTACTTCTTGGTCAGGTAAGTCATTAATATATATGAGGAAAAGAATGGGACCAGCCCTGGGGGACTCCAATATTGATTAAACTTTCCTGTGATGACACTCCGCAAACTTTGACCACCTGCCTCCTGTTTAGTAGATATTAACTCTATGCTTTCGGGGCTAAAGTTATATTTTGTAAGTTTTCGCAAGAGTATTTCAAGGTCGACACAATCAAATGCTTTACTTAGGTCGCACAGGAGAACTACATCAAACTGTAACCCATGGAAAGAGTCTATAATACAGGAAACCAATTCCAAAATACCCAAGACTGTGTTTTTGTCTTTTCTGAAACCATATTGGTACTGAGAGAACAAATTGTTAATTTCAAAATAATTGAGAACCTGCACTGACATACATTTTTCATAAATGTTTGAAATAATTGGCAATAACCCTTTTTAAAAACTGGAGTTATAGTGGCACATTTTAACACTGAAGGAAAAATATTATTATTAATGCATTGGTTAATCAGTTCTGTAAGAGGAATTATTATAAGATTTTTAATAGATTTGATTAGCTCTATATTTAGACAAAATATATCTTTACTTTTTTATTTTTAAGACTATTTATAATATCTCTTACCTCATTAAAACTAAGTTGAGAAAAGTAGAATTTGTCTGTGGATGTAATATCTTTGACATTGTCGAGAGGGTTCCCGCTTAGGATTGGGATGGTATTTGCTATTTTTTGAGCTATTTGAGTAAAATATTCATTAAAGGTTTCGGCAGAGATACTAGCCCTCGCATTGCTTTTTTTAATACGTCTTTGATTACTTATAATATCCCACATGGTATGTGCTGGATTACTTGAGGATTGAATCAAGTTGTCATTTGCTTGTATTTTAGCTATGCGTATTGCATTTTTATATCGTTTTTTAAAATCTTTATATATTTTAGATATATCTGTATATATATAGCGGTATAAGAGTACTATATTTAAATTAAAATCTTTTACATAAATACAATATTCAAAACAATTTTCAACATTAAAATCGGGACTAACGTTAATGAATAATGGGGAACACGCAGAGCATCCCACTTAGGCTAGAAATAAGTTTTATTTTTTTTTTGTTTTTGGTTGATTTTAAGTTTGAATTAGTACCACGTTTTTCCAAATTTAGTAAACAGAATTTTAAGAACTACGTAAAAAGGTTTTATCTCATTTCCTAAAAATATTGTAGAATATCAGCAGAAAATAAAAATGAGCCAAGAAGTGTGGTTTACGATTTCAAACATCAATCAAAAAATAAACCTTTATCTCCAGGTAGCAGCAGCTATCCAAAATAAGTAAGCAATTATATCTGAGTATAGTAATACGCTACGTTAAAACAGACGGAAGTATTCAAGAGCGATTTTTAGGTTTTAAGAATGTGTCCGAAAATCGTACAGCAGATGCATTATATACCGTGGTTTATAACGTTACTAAAGAAATTAATGGAGAGAAAAAATTAGTTCCTCAAAGCTATGATGAAGCTGCAGTGAAGGCAGGACAATTAGGGGGTCTGCAAGCTAAAGTTCGAGAAACTTTCCCAAGTGCTGTGTTTGTCCATTGTTTTGCTCATAAATTAAATTTAGTTTTATCCCAGTCCATCAATCACATTAAAGAGTGTAAAGTATTTTTCGTTACTTTAAGTGGCAGGGCTGCTTTTTTTCCAAGTCAACAAAACGTACACAAGCTTTGGACTCCATTGTCCACAAACGATTGCCCAAAGTAGCTCCTACTAGGTGGAACTATAATGGAAGACTTGTGTTAACAGTATCTGAAAATTGTGAATCACTGATTGAACTATTTGAGAATATAAAATAAATTAATAAAACGTGGGACTCAGAAGCAATAAATAGTTCGAGGGGGTTTTTGTTTGTTGAACATATTTTCAGAAATATTTCCATTCTCGGACAATGTTTTTAATATATTACAAACTAAAACAAATGATATTGCTTTTTGCCTAAAAAAGTGGATGATTTTAAGTCCATGTTAAGCCAAAAAAGAGATGACTTTGACCTATTTTGGGAGAAAACGATGACGTCAAATGTAGAGCCACAAGCCAAGCATCTTCGAACAGACAAGGTGGGAGATGTTCAAACATCATACAGACGCCTCTTTTATGAAATAATCGATCAAATTCAGCAACAAATAAACTATAGATTTAACGGTTTAAATGATTTTAAATTCCTCGAGCTCTGCAATATTGATGCATTTAAAGGAAAAACTTTTCCAGAAGATGCGTTTAAATCTCTTCTTCTTTATTATGGCCAGTTCTTCGACCGAGTGTTATTGCGATCTGAACTACAACTGATTTATGAAACTGATGACATTAGCGCAAAAAATAACGCTAAGGAACTAATGCAATTTTTAAAAGACAAGGAGCTGGAAGATGCCTTCACCGAAGTGTCGAAATTGTGTGAATTAGTATTGACACAAGTTCATCAGTAGAACGCAATTTTTCAACACTTACACGTATAAAAAATTCCGTGGGAAATTCAACGGGGCAGGAGAGACTTTCGCATACATCGCTGTTGTCCATTGAAAATAAACTTCTCCAAAATATGTCGGAGCATCGACGTTTTTATGATGACGTCATTGACGAATTTACAAAAAATGATCGAAGAATCGAATTACATTACAAATAGGTAAGTTTCTAAAAATTGCTTCCCTTTCTTAAAATTTCACCGCACGCCCCTGGAATATATGCATAATTTGAAAACCGTTAATATTTGATACATAGTATATTGTACAAAAAATTTGCAGAATTTAATATAAAAATCAAAAACATATAAAATATACCATATTATGTGCAAAAAAAGTTGGTACTTGCCCTGCACATTGATCAATATTAAAGCAAACAGGGTTGATTATATGTAACTGTGCTCAGGTGTACAAATTTTTTTTCACTCAACTTACCTCAGATCCTTTAGGCTTTGGTTTTAAATCATCTATTAATGATTCAACGCCCCCTATAATTTCATCTGTTTTCTTCTTCAGATCATCCAAGCTGAAATTGGGAGGGTGAAATCAAACAGTTTTATATTTCTAAAGAATATAACAAAATATTTTACATATTTCGGGTTTACCTTATAATATGTAAACCACTTATCAATATAAACAAAAACATTGTTAGCAGAAATGCTTTTTGCACTTGCAACATTTTAAAATATGAAAAAGTGGGAATAAATCCCATGTACAACAACTTGTACATAACTATTATCACCTATCAATAGCTTATTCTATTATTTAAACCAATTTAAAGACGTTTTTAGGCAGTATTTAAGCTCTATTTAGATTTTTGTTTTTAACTTTTAGGTATGGCGAATTTGACAGTTACTTACCTCAAAACAGGGACATTTTCCTTTGGTTTATCATCAGTTATATCTACAACTTTACTACACTCATTTAAAATGTCATCCACATAAGCAAATAGATCTTCGGTCTTTTTTTCTGTGCTAAAATAACAAAATTCATTTTCCCTGCCTATATTTCTGCATATTTATCCCACATGAACAAATGTGCCTAAATACAAAGGGTGGTCTTATTAAAGATATTTATATTGGCAATTTGAGACAAGAGATTAAAATAAAACACTACGAGTAGAACAAAGTTTTTCTCGACATTTATCTTTCTTTCATTAACAAAAACAGAACAAATCGTTTTTTTTTACTTAATTTAAATAAAAGCATTTTTTTTTTGGGACCAATTTTTTATGGAGAGGTACTTACTACAGTTTATATGTACAGGGTGTTCCAGCGAGGACTGAACAGGGACCTATTTTCGACCTTCCTTTGGAAAAATTGAAAATAGCCAATCGATGTATTTTTTCTTGTAGAATCCAAAAATATCATCGAAAAAATATTTGAACCAGAAATAAAAGAGTTACGCTATGCATCAGGTGTTTTTTAAATGGAATGTATCGTTTTTTATACGATTTTTGGAAAGAGTGATTTTTTTTATGTCCATTCTGATTAAAAGATTTGATTTTGCGATAGCTGTTTATATTACATTTTAATGTTTTACAAACTAAAATTTTAGCTTCACCTGTTTAAAATATACGATAGGTTGGTATAGGTGATCAAGGTAAAATGACGTTTGAATGCTTTGTCAATAAAAATTGACATTATTTTAATTATTGTCGAAGTCTTCACCTAAAAAATATATATTTGACTCTGATCGAAATGAAATACTCTTTGGACGAGAGACTACAGATTGTTATGCTATTTTACAAGTGCCAAGAAAATGCAAGAGAAGCAAGAAGAAGATTTATTGCAAATTTTCATAGAAATATATCCTTCAATACAATTCTAAGGATAAAAAACCTATTTGAGGAAAATAAAACTTTACATGATAGAAAAAGAAATATACAAAGAAGAAGAAATCGAGACCAGGCCATTATAAATTATTTTCAAGTTAATCCAACCAAATCTATTTCGGATGCAGTTCGGGAAGTTCAGTACGGTGGCGGTGTAAGGCGCAGAAGAGTTACCCGAGGGACTGTTCACAGGACTCTGAAAATTCATAAATTTAGGCCTTTTCGTATCCTTCCACTTCAGCACCTAACACCGGCACAAAAAGAACTTCGCTTCCAATTTGTTTCTCAAATGGTAATTCGGCAAGAAAACAAAGACCCTGATTTATTCAAAAATATTGTGTGGACCGACGAAGCTACTTTCACAACATCGGGAGTATTCAACAGACAGAATAGTCACCACTGGGCCGTTGAAAATCCAAAAAAGTTCCAGACTATTAAATTTCAAGGGAGAAATTCTATTCATGTTTGGTGTGGGATAGAAAACAATAAAATTTTGGGACCAATATTTTTTAACGGTACTTTAAATGGGCACAGATATTATGAGTTTTTAGAAAATGAAATTGAAAATTTTTTGGAAGACTTACCATTGGCAGAATATCAGAATTTAATTTGGCAACATGATGGGGCGCCTCCTCATGCCGTGCATGATGTGGTTCAATTTTTAAATCGGCGCCATAACGAATGGATAGGACGAAATGGAACATATGCTTGGCCGCCCAATAGCCCCGACCTCTCAGTTTTGGATACATTTCTTTGGGGCCATTTGAATAACGTCCTATACAGACAACGAAACGAAAATATTCAAGAGATCATGGGAAAAATTGTCGATGAAATAAACCGCCTTAACCAGGAGAATCATATTGTAACAGCAAGTTTAGAAAGGCTACAAAGGGGTTATCGATGTTGTTTCAAGAAAAACGGCGGTCACATTGAAAACTTATGTTATTAGTAGTTTTATTTTATTATTTAATAATTATTTTTTATTGAATTTCTTTTTCTATCATGTAAAGTTTTATTTTCCTCAAATAGGTTTTTTATCCTTAGAATTGTATTGATGGATATATTTCTATGAAAATTTGCAATAAATCTTCTTCTTGCTTCTCTTGCATTTTCTTGGCACTTGTAAAATAGCATAACAATCTGTAGTCTCTCGTCCAAAGAGTATTTCATTTCGATCAGAGTCAAATATATATTTTTTAGGTGAAGACTTCGACAATAATTAAAATAATGTCAATTTTTATTGACAAAGCATTCAAACGTCATTTTACCTTGATCACCTATACCAACCTATCGTATATTTTAAACAGGTGAAGCTAAAATTTTAGTTTGAAAAACATTAAAATGTAATATAAACAGCTATCGCAAAATCAAATCTTTTAATCAGAACGGACATAAAAAAAAATCACTCTTTCCAAAAATCGTATAAAAAACGATACATTCCATTTAAAAAACACCTGATGCATAGCGTAACTCTTTTGTTTCTGGTTCAAATATTTTTTCGATGACATTTTTGGATTCTACAAGAAAAAATACATCGATTGGCTATTTTGAATTTTTCCAAAATACAAGGAAGGTCGAAAATAGGTCCCTGTTCAGTCCTCGCTGGAACACCCTGTACTTACCTCAAGTTTAAGCTGTTTGTAACTATGTTTAACCCACTACTAAGTAGACCACTTGTGCTGGGTCCTGTATTTACAGTGGTGCTATCACTCATGCTGGAAACCTACAAAGATTTAGATAAATATATAAAATCAAATTTGATACAATGTATTTCGGAATTGGTAAAAAAAAGTAACAAATACCAAGAGAGCAAAGTAATTTCTTTAAAAAAATGTGGATTTTGGTTGGGAAGCTAGATCTTTTTGTAACTTCAAATATATTTTTATGCAGACTGAAGAAAGGACTTGGTATGGTGAATCATCAAACTTCAAAATAGCTTTATTGTCTCAAGTTAGACAAAGCAACTAAGAGGAAAACTAAAACTAGTCCAAAGATAAAAAGATTAAGTTCAAAACTTTTAGCTCAAATTAAATAGACCCAGGTGTTGTATAACAAAATAACTGAAATGATATTAAAATATCCTATAAAAAAACATTTAATATATAGTAAATATAATTAATTACACTGGGCAACAAAAAAAAATTTGTTTTGTTGTAACACAAATCAGAATAGCATAATCTAATAGAATGGACCTATTCAAATACGAAAATGACAAATAGAAAGTTGTAGCACGTAGGGTTTTCTTGTTAGAGTTGTAGAACCATATCGAATGTTACGATACCAAATATCTATAGAAAAAATTATTTCAGAAAATTCTTAACCCTGTTTATTGACTATGTTTACAGTTTTCGGCTATTAAACATACCATACATCTAAGATAAAAGCAAACGAGAAAAATAATAACTTAAAACACTAATTAAACTTTATTTTTTTTGTTTATGAGGTGTCCTACCTCCTCTCTTCAAAAACCAACAGTGGTCTGATGAAACCTTTCACCCTGCTTGTCACTAACAGCTCCCACATTTTTAGGAAAAAATGATAGATAGGAATGGAGGAAGTGAATTTTTAATGACATTCTGGCACCAAGCGCTTTATAGAAGAGTTCATTAACTAATTGTTTATAATTTTCATCCATATTGTTGCCTAAAAATCCTCTTACTACATTAACAAATGAATTACATGCTCTGAGTTCCTGCCTGGTAAGCTTTTCCGTAAACTTGATATAGTCCAGCAATTTTCTGATTTGTGGCCCAATATAAATGCCTTCTTTTAATCACCATCTTTATTCAAAGCCTTCAAAAAGTTTTTCATCAGCCCAAGTTTAATATGAAGAGGAGGCAAAAGGGGCATTTTTGGGATCAACAAGAGTTATAAATTTAACATTTCGAGACCCCGGTTGAAATTCGCTTCTTTCTAGCCAAATGTTTGTTACATAAGGCTGATTTATTGCACGACTGTCTCATAAACAAAGAAAACAGCAATATTTTGTAAATCCCCCCTGAAGTCCCACCAAAATCGCTATAACTTTTAAGTCCCCACATATCTGCCATTTATACCTATTAAGTTTATTTTATCCAAAATCGTGCGAATATTTTCATAATTTTCTTTCATTGCAACTGAATGGGCAACTGGTATAGAGGGTTTTAAATTTCCATTATGCAATAACACAGCTTTTAAGCTATATTTAGATGAGTCTATGAATAAGCGCCAGTCACGGGAAGAATGTTCAATATCAAGTTCCTGCATTAAACTGTCTATATCAGTACACGCGCACAACGAATTTTCCATACTGTAGAATTCAGAAAACACAGCATTTCTTTTTCTGAAATTCGTAATTTTTCCATTCCTTAAGACGGGAACCCACTGACCTTGGATAACCCCAAATCATTTAATTCACTTTGAACAATCAAATGTGGCTCGCCGAAACTGGGACCTGTGGTAAAAGTGGGATCGGTGCACTGTTCTTCTGAGCTGCCTGATGATGCGTTATCTCCAATATCTCAATCGGCACTGGCAAATTTGCATTATGAGGAACAGGTCGTATGGGAGATTGCAAATTTGGATATTCTGTATTGTGCTTTCCCTTTTTGGAATAACCTTCAGTCTTTGTCAGGCAAAAATAACAATCGTCAGAATGATCGGTGGGTTCTCGCCATACCATTGGAACTGCAAAAGGCATACTTTTTCTCTTTCCCTTCATCCACTGCACCAATGATACACTACAACTAACACAGCACACATGGGGAGCCCATCCCTTATCTTGATCCCCAATTAACACACCAAGATATTTAAAGCTTTTTTTACATTTTCGGAAAATGGCCTAGCTTGTGACGTCACCAGAAATTCTCCCCAAATATAACAAAATTTGTCAGGAGAAATTTTGCAACTTCGGCGCGCTTGACTCGACATTCTCGTCTTCACATACACCTGCTGATCGATACACAAAGAACCACTCAATTCCAAACTCACCAGAAGAGTGATGTTTAACGTTTATTTTATGTCTAATGTTGTAAACAACCCAGTCTAGGTAATTTTTCCGTTGTAGTTGTAGTTGTTAGGAATGATCAGCCTTGTGGACAAACCAATTAAAATGTACTAACAATACTTCTTTAGGGTAACCAATTCATTATTATTATTAAATATTCAATCATTACGAAAAAACCCGATGAATTACAGCTTTTTCTAAATAGATAGATTACCCTGCTATGTTGCTTTTGACTGAGCATTGGCTCAAGAATGATGAGTCAGTATTTTTGCCTGATTGTACCACAGTCTCAAAGTATTCTATATCTCATCACATTCATGGAGGTACTGTACAGCAAATTTCAAATGTAAAAAACGGTTTTGGTAAAAACGCCCATTATTACTACAACTAGCATTAGAAGCAACATCGAATTCAACATTGATAAAAAAAACCAAACCCAACAAATTACTATTTGATGTCCACCTCTTAGTTTTTGATGAACCCTGTATACAATATTCATGTTGGAAAATTTAAGGGTGTAAACCTTGTTGATAATCTGATACATATACCTTTGATTACCACAAGTGGGCTTGTAGAAACCAAGAATATATTTCAAAATCTCTAGAAATTGTTTTTTCGTGCCTAGCTCTAGATTATTTTGGTTGCAGAAAGAGAAAAACAAATCTTCCATAGTAGGAATTCTGGTTGAACAAAGTTTTAAGAAAATGACAAGGTATAACCGAGTGTATAAGACGGTTGCTATAGAGTCCTAAGGCTGCACTCATTGGGCTGCATAATTTCCAGTAAAAATGTGCATAGCGAAGTTCGAGCAGTTTAATATATATTGGGTTATTATTTTTATACTCTATTTGCAATATAACAATTCGATATATATTTAGTAAAACATGTCTATAACACTTACATTTCCTTTCTTTATTTCATCACTATCATCTTCAGAATCTGAAACAAGAGTATAAAAATCCTTGGACTTTTTATCAACTGGATCAACTGATTCCTTTTTTGCATTTATCGTCTCATCAAAATCTTCATCATCTGATTCTAGGGCTTTAAAAAATGTGTCTACTTTATTCTTAATTGTATCTGCTTGATCAACATTAACTGAAGCAATAGCTATCTAAAAATATAATATTTATTTATTTATGGCGTAGCCATTTTACAAGTATACACAGCAACAGATAAAATAAATTTAAAATACAATATATAAGATGATATCACTAACATTATAGACATTATAAAAATCAAATTTTCCATGTATATATATACATTAATCTAGGCCCCTTCAATTAAATAATTTGTAAAAAGTTCAAAACCCACCCAAGAATACAAATCAGAAAACAAAAAATATATACATATTTTAACTATAATGGAAAAATAAGCATCTGACGACTTTAAAATTGACCACATCTGGCTTACATTTTTCATATAACTTCTAAGGTGTATGTATATGATAGATTTGAAAATTGCTTATAATTGAGTTATATCTAATCTGATGAAATGTTTCAGTAAAATAAACTGTTTTCCCATCTGTATTCCTTCGAAACAAGTCTCACTGCAAAACAACCAGATGTTAACTTTTCATTTAGAGCAAGAATATGATTCTGAAATTTCCCCTACTATTATTTATTTTATTTATTTATATATTCCCACGGGCATATAGCCCATTACAAAGAAAAAATGTTTAGATTATATACATATTACAAAATGCAAATTAATACACACATTAACAGTTAGTCACTTTATCACATTTGAACAGAGAAACAAAATACAATCACAAAGTCTATATTACAAATTAAGACGATTCAATTCTTTTAGAAAGACTGTGCGGGAATTAAAAAAGTCCAAAGAAGAAGAGTGCTCATTGGCCAAATTTGAACATCTAGTTAAATAAGAGTTCTGGCCATAGTTAGTTCGGTGAAAAGGTACCCAGAATGGCCGCGCGGAACGGGTTAACCTAGAAGGTACGTGAAGACCTATTTCATTTAGTAAGGATGGGCACATCACGGTGCCGTTCAAAATTTTATAAAACAGCTTAAGGTCGTGCGATGTTCTACGTGATGATAGTGAATTAAGATGATATTCCTGCTGCAGAATATTGTAACTCAGAACTTGGGGCTGGCCAGATTTGAATGCTAAAAATCTAAGAAATGACCTTTGAACTCTCTCAATGGCGTTTATATGTACTTGATAACAAGGTGACCATACAGATGATGCATATTCAAGATGAGGTCTGATAAGGGCACAATACAAAGTTCTGATGGCTTGTAGATTGTGAAAGTCATGGCAGCATCTCCTGACATAACCCAACATTTGCAGTGATTTGCTTGTGATAAACATCACATGGTGAACAAAGGAGAGCTGGTTATCAAAAACAACTCCAAGGTCTTTTATCTGTGATACAGAGCTCAATGGAACATCCTTGATGGTGTAAGGAAAGTTAGTTATGTTTTTCCCATGCCCAAAGACAATCCAGTGGCATTTAGAAACGTTTAAGTCCATACAATTGGCACCGCACCACGCGACAAATCTATTTAGGTCAGACTGAAGCTGTTCACAATGATCCCTATTAAGCACCTTTAGAAAGAGTTTAAGGTCATCTGCAAAAAGAACAAAGTTACCAAAGTGAAAACATTCTTGAATATCATTGATAAAAACATTAAATAACAGGGGCCCCAGATGGGATCCCTGTGGAACACCGGATTGAACTTCAATATCTTTAGATGTGTAACCCTGAACGCGAACCCGCTGAAGGCGACCAGTCAAGTAGCTATTTAACCACTCCAAAAGAGAACCACCGACACCCAGAGCCCTCAGTTTGTGAATCAATATTTTATGATTAACGCGATCGAAAGCCTTGGAGAAGTCAGTGTAAATGGAATGAACCTGACACCCACTCTCCAAGGCCTTCAACAAATAATTACTGTAAGTGAGCAGATTGAGCTCAGTCGAAGACCCCGGGCGGAACCCATACTGTTGGTTGATCAAGTCCTTACCCAGTATGGAAGAAAGGTGGTCACAAACAAAAGTCTCAAACAATTTAGGGATAGTGCTCAAAATGCTTATGGGTCTATAGTTTGTAACACTTGACCGGTCATCTGATTTGTAAATAGGGGTAAGAAAACTAATCTTCCAACGAGAAGGAAAGCAGCCAGAACTAAGTGATAGATTAAGCAAAGGGGGTCTGGCTAAGATAAAACTACAGTGTTTGAGTAAACATGGAGGGATTCCATCAGGTCCAGGGCCCTTACGGACATCCAGATTATTTAATCCAGTATAAACATCTGAAATGCATATATTAAGGGAAGAGATATTGTTATTATAATTATAAGGAGGTAAAACAATTTTAGATACATCACCCGAGTTGCTGGAGTAAGTACTTGAAAAAAAGTCAGCAAAGAGGTTTGCAATTTCAATTCCAGAGCTGCTCTTTCTATCATTATAAGTGAGTTCACCAGGTATACCAGGCACCTTCCTCCTAGAGTTGGCAAAGCTCCAAAATTTGCGAACATTTGTTCTTAAGGCCGATTCAACATTGTATATATAATCCCTATAAGCCAACCTGGTTAGTCTCTTGCACTCTGCTCTGAGTCTAGAAAACTCTAAGTAGTCCGAATGAAGACGAGTAATCTGAAACTGCCTATGAGCACTCTTTTTCTGGATCACAATATTTTTAAGGTTATGATCAAACCATCTGGGAAAGTTCCTTTTAGAAAACCTTTTAAGAGGCACATAAACATCAACTGCCAAACAAAGTACATCATAAAATATGTCAAGCAAAACATCCAAGGGTTTATCGGCAAGTAGGCCATCCCAGTTGATATGACTCAAAAAATCAATAAAACCAGGATAATCAGTTGAATCAAATCAAAATCAAAATCCCTGTAATAGTCTTCACCAATTAACTCATTTTCATTGTTTACATTTGGCAATCTGACATCGAAAACCAGTGGTGGATGGTAGCCATCGGAAGGTACAAGGGGTGCATCAGACACCCTCACCCGAATGTTTGGGTCGGTTCCCAATATAAGGTCCAAGATTGACTCCAAAGAATTCTTATTTGTATTACACTGGTATAAGTTATGATAGGAGCACAAGTTTGACATGACAAGTATTGAATCCACCTCAGCCGGAGGGGCACCTAGACCAGCCTCAGCAGTAGAACCCATATCAAGTTTTCCCCACTCGCAGTG
Source organism: Kuschelorhynchus macadamiae (assembly GCA_030620095.1). Taxonomy (NCBI): domain Eukaryota; kingdom Metazoa; phylum Arthropoda; class Insecta; order Coleoptera; family Curculionidae; genus Kuschelorhynchus; species Kuschelorhynchus macadamiae. Next base: position 78,309 of record JAUTXW010003805.1, on the reverse strand, counting down.
AGGGAGGTTGAAGTCACCAGCAATATACACATCAGCATCCAAATCCTCGGTAATTGCATCAAGGCTACTACTAAATAGTACATATGTTTCAGCAGGTGACTTCAGAGGACAGTATGCTGTACATACTAGTAGCTTACTTTTGCCAGCTTCTAGTAACACAAAAAGTTGCTCAATGTCCGGTGAAGATGGCAAACATTTGCTGATAATAGTCTTTTTAACGGCAATCAACACACCACCTCCACGGGTGCAAGTACTGCTGGCAGATGAACGATCTCTTCTATAAACATTAAAGCCCTCGAAGTGTAATTCAGAGTCATAAAAGTTGCTGTTCAACCATGTCTCTGTCAGGATGATAATGTCATGCTCAGATGTTGGAATAGTTTCCAGAAGGTAGCTTAGCTTCGTTCTAAGGCCCCGGACATTTTGATAGAACACTGATAAATCATTAAAGTGCCTTAATTGTGAGGAGCTCTTGGCTGCCGATTGGCGTTTTTTGGCACAACCCTTGGTATGCCCATATAGTAATTAATGTGAAGGTCTCTTTCGCCATTTTCGAGCCTTCCTTTCATATCTTCTTTAGCTGCGCTTCAAGTGCTCGCTGCTGCTTTGTCAGGTCAGAATTTAAGAAGACTTTTGTGTTTTTCAATTTATGTCTGTTTTTCAAGAGACTAATGGCATCCCTAGAATCCAAAAGAATGATTTTTAATGCTTTTCTGTTATTTTTGTTGGGTTTACCTATTCTTTCTAGGCTTATTATTAAGAATATTATTTTCTAAAATTAAATTGTTAAGGTTAAATTTAAGACATAACATTAGTTTTATTAATATTAAAGCATAACTTATTTAGATTAAACCACTCTTTAACTTTAATTTAATTTATTGAATAAAGCATCTATAGCAGGGGTGCTCAAAGTTGAACTGCTGGCGATCTACCTCAATATTTTTAGACTACTTAAGATCGACTCTGAGAGGCTGCAAGTATGTATGATGCAGGGTTGTCGTACATACACGATACATACACCCTACCTACCTGTAGGATATATAGATATTAGCTTTCCGTACAATATACATTATTTTAGTCAAGGTTTGGGTTAGGTTTAGTTAGGTTCTTCTCTACAATATCAATGAATCCATCATAGTTATTCAAAATTGCGAGTTTATTGGTTGTTTCAAAACAAAAGAGTTACATATGGTGTTAAACTTAACTAAAGAGTGACTTTGGATGTTGAAGCGTGGCACTGCATGTCCTCAGCATACTTTTCATAAGATGGTACGTAATCACTGAGTGCTAATCACAAGCATTGCGTTGCAAGCTACGTGCACAGATGGAATTCACAATTTTTGTTGCAATGCCCATAATTTCCTCCGTGTTCAAAACTTGTTGATGTATAATGCAATGGATTGAATAAAATGAAGGGAAATCTTCATTAGCTCGACACAATGCCACAAAACCGTTTTTGTTTCCAGTCATTGCTGATGCTCCATTGGTTGTACTGCACACTAATTTATATATTGGTAGCTTGTAGTTTTTTACAAAATTGAAGAAAACGTCATATATATCTTCGCCACGGGTCTTCCCCTTTAGAGGAATGATTGTCAAAAATTCTTCCTTAGCCAACATGTCATTGAATACCATCCGAATAAAAATACACAGCTGGGCAGTGTCTGTCATATCGGTGGATTCGTCAAACTGTAAAGAAAAGTATGTACATTCCATGATATCATTTTTTAGTTTATCAGCCATGTCCTAACTCATGACTTCAATACGCCTTGTGACAGTCGGACGAGATAACTGAAGTTCTCTAATAGCAGACATGATTTCTGTTTTATTTTTCAAATCTCCAAATAAAGTCTCACCCACTTCAATAAATGCTTCCTTCACAACCGATCCATCTTCGAATGGTTTCTTGTGTTTCGCCAATATATGAGATATTTTAAATGACGCGATCGTAGCAGCTTTTGATTGTTTGGCTGGTCTTGTAAACATGGTTTGTTCTTTTTTCAAACAAGATATCAAATCACATACTTTTCGTTTTCTTAATTCACTCTGTGGCGGAAAATCCTTTTCATAGTTTTTATGAACCGTTTTATGATGCCTCTCTAAGTTACAACGCTTACCCAATCGTTATTAAAATGATACGTTTTAGATTTCTTCGCTGCACTCATTTTGTACTATTTAATAATAAACTTTGTATCGACATAGTATTGCCTTCAAGTTGCAATTCAGAATGACTCCAATTCCTGCAGGCGCAACATTTATATCGGCGTGAACGAAAGTCTCGAATGTTCCCGTTAAACGCGCCGCCCGAAATTTCTAGAAAAGCGGCAAGAATAAAAAACGCAGCTTTTCTTTGACAAGTACCGAGCGTTCCTTTGATAAAGCCGCCTTTTGCCGGTAGCAGAGTGTTATTTTATTACGTAATAAATTTTTGTAGTTTAGTTAAGTACCTACTTATTAAAGTACCTTAACTATACTAAGAAGTTCAATCCTGAGCCTGAGAAGCAAACAAATTTTTTATTTATAAGGTCAATAAATTTACTGACACCATTGTTGTCTATATCGATACCATTAGCATATATATTAAAATAGTTGCACATTCTATATACTGGTGAATTTTTATAGACATTTATTCTAGGAAAGTCCACATAAAATATCTTTGTCTGTCGTCCGGAGAGTCTATTCTATTACTTAAGATCTTGTCTATGTTCAAGGGATAGTCTTCCAAAAATATTTAATAGATTATAGTGGTTATAACCTTGTTTCAGATAGAAACCAAATTTTTTAAAAAACATATTTTCTCTATACTCTCTCAATATTTTTAGTCCACAAATCATACTGTGATGACCAAATCAAACTTGCATATTTTCATCCAGGTAACACAAGACAATCAAACAACCTTAAACAAACGTCAATCCTAAAACTTTTTGTAGATCTGATGATGAAACCCATGATTCGATGGGATTCATTAATTTTATATTTTAAAGGTTAAATTAGTGTCCAATAACACTCTCAAATCTTTTTGAGTAGAGGGCCACCTCATCAATAACATATTCTTTGCTTACAATATTATTTTTAAGTGCAAAAGGCATTGCTGAGCATTTTCTTACATTAAAGTTAAAACTATTCTTGCACCAGTTAACCATACCACTTATATCCTCCTGTAAACAATCACAGACATGGTCATTTATCACCTCTATAAAGAATTTAAAGTCATCAGCAAACAGTAACTTATTAGAATGTTTAACAACTCGGCATATATCATTAATTGCTATAAGGAATAATAGAGGTCCTAGGTTAGATCCTTGGGGAACCCCGGAAGTACTAATATATATGTGAGATTTGGCGCCTTTTACGTATGTATTGCTTTTTGTTACTTAAATATGACTGGATTAAATTTGGTGTTACATTTTATTTTTTTTAAGGAATCAATTACTACACTATGTGACACGCTATCAAACGCCTTTTCCATATCAGTATAAATTACATCAACTTGGGTTTTATTATTTGAAAAATTATGGATAAATTGTGAAAAGATAAGCAAATTAGTGCAATGTGTTGATCTATTTGGAAAAAAAACCTTGTTGAAATTGAGAGAAGCTATGTTTGACCAAGTCATATATTCTATTAAAGAGAACTATCTCAAAAACTTTCGAGGTAGCATTTACTATAGTTATGAGTTGATAATTAGTTACCTCATGTTTAACCCTACCTTTAAAAACAGACACTACTTTGCTAATACACCAGTCCGTAGGAAAGGTTGCTGTACGGAGACTAAAGTAAAATATGTGCAGCAAGGGCTGTACTAAGAATTCCCCTCAACCCTTGACTATATAGCCTGGCAATCCATCTGGTCCAATAGCTCTGTTGCCCTTCAACTTCCTTAGAGCTGCTAGTACCTCAAAATCAGTAAAAAGAGACTCACAAAAATAATCTCTGGTCACTACAGTCTGATCCGCTATTGGTTTCTCCAATGTAAAAACAGAACTGAACTATAAAGCATAGACGTTAACAATATTGTTTGTGCCTGAGTAGCACTGATTTTTGTAATTAATCTCGACCAGAATATTATCAGCATCCCTCTGGTTCTTTACATAAGACCAAACAAATTTGGGATCATCACATAAACAGCTCAAGTTGTGCAATATAAGCACTATGCGCCTTTCTTGTTTTATTTTTAATTAGTTGCCTTAGCATCTTATATTTACCATACCAACAAGAATATTTTGACTTCTTGTATTTTTTGTAATATAATTCTTTAGTTTTAATTAGTTTAATAATCTCCCCATTGTAGCTCACAGGAAAGGTTCTCCCAACTTGAGGTGACATGGTGACACACTGAACAAATATATTATGTATTGTATTAAATGTAACTAGAACCAAGTCCTCTCGAATAACATATTTTCACTCCTCAGAGTCTCTGCAATGCTAAAAAATAGTCATGTATTCAGCAAGAAGTGTGAAGGCACTACAATGACCAAATCATTTAGGTACAACCAAAAATAAAATAGAACCCAGTACTGAACCATGCGGTACCCCACTACATATAACCGATGAATCTGAGAGAGTGTTCCCTACTTTAACAATCTGCCTTCTTCCAGATGGCTAGGAAGCAAACAATTCCAAAGCCATACCCCCGACACTACAATGCTCTATCTGTTCCAATCCATTCTGAGTTACACAATCAAAAGCCTTAGAAACATCACTGCTGCAGTAAAGTCAATCAAGCCAGTATATAATTTTTCTAAAAAAGAAAAAAGGGCTTCATTAGTGCTTTTGAAATTCCCATTTATATGAAAGTTGGTGGTAAGACAGCAGACATGTCAAGCGACATTGCTGCTTTGAGCATTTCTCAACCATATAGATCGATAATATTGTAAATGACTGATATACATGTTGATGAGTCTACTGTGGCAAATGTAAACTCCTGTGATTTTAATGGTCTCAGTGTTTTTAATTCAACAGATAACAACTTAGGCTGTGGTCTTGATGGAATACTAAGTGTGTCCTTGTAGAAGTTTTAACATTAGTGTTTAACATGTGTCAAAAACAAGTGTTTTTCCTAATGAATATATATATATATATATATATATATATATATATATATATATATCTATTTGTTTTCTATTTTGGCACATTTTTTATATCTTGTAGCAATTTGTAACATTGTAAATGGTTATTCCATTATTATAGTTTTATTTATTAATAGTATTTTATTTGTGGTCAGTCAAACCCACTGGCACTACAGAACAGTCAACATTCTCACAATCAAAATTTAAACAAATGTATCACCTTCAGTGGCACAATCTGAGGGGGAGGAGGGCTTTGGGGCTGCAGCCTCCCATCCCCAACAAAACATATATGCTTATTAAGGTAAGGCATAAAAGTGAGGAATTCTTTTTTTGTCATCAAAAATTATGAGTACCCCAAGATGAAAACCTGCTCGCGCTTTTGGTTACCTATATGTGTGTCTGCAAGCAATAATCATTAGGAAAATTTAGGTATCTAAAAAAATGTAGATGTTAGAAACTATGAATGTAAAAATATAACTTTTTATTAACATTAAGGTTTAATTCTTTTTTTATTAAATTTGGGATAGTATGTTAACGGATGCCACTAAAATGTGTAACCCTGCAACAACTCTCAGCAATACAGAAAAACAAATAAAAACACTTGTGTAACTATAAGTTATTAAGCTACAATTATTACGGCAAATTGGTGATTTCTGAAAACAAATTGACAATATATTTAAATGGTATCAAAATAATACCGTGTATTTACCTCATCATCTGAGTCCAACTCAATTGGACCGTCCTCTGCAGTTGATGTTGAAGCTTTTGAACCCTTAACTTTTTCACTTTTGTTTTTATCTTGATTTTTTCGAGTAGTACACTTTTTTTTAGGTGGTGATTGGTTGCAGTGACAACAATGACACTGATTTTTACATCCACCTTGAAAAAGAAAAGTGTATATTTTATTATCAAATAGCAGACAGTGAGTTCTGTTTCACCCTGCACTCCTAATAACAACGTAGGTATCATTTGGACATGCAACAAAATATTATAAACAACCATAATAAACAGCAATGAATTCTTCGCTGACAAAACTAAATTAAATTTGGCAACATTGCTTCTTGAGGAAATGGCTGATTATCACGAAACTATTCTGCTACAATTTTAACATAATTAAAATAAGAGTAGTCGTTTTCAACCACAATTTTTTTTTCTAAAAATGAGTTTACTTCAAGGTAAGCTCTACAGTGGATCCAAAAAAAAGTGTTAAAAGTAGAAATACCTAATCTCTACAATTATGAAATAATTTATATACAAGCTCACCATAAGAAATGATATTCTAAAACTTACCTGTAGATTGTCTCCTTTTAGATCTGCCAGAAGGCCTTTTCTTTTTTGGCGCAGCTTTATGCTGCATAAAGAACCCCAAAAGGTTTGAAATCATTCCCAAACCAGTCTCATCTTCATCTTCAGTCGAATCATATTCTCTGTAACTGACTCTCCTGGATCCTGATGCCTTTGAGCTTTTACTTCGTGTTCTTGGCATAATAGTTTAAATAATCTAAGATGGAAGGCAAATAACTTTAGTTTCAATTACATCCTCAGTCTATTTCTACTATAAGATACCAGGATTCATGTACATCTTTTAAGGGAGTAGTGATCATAAATTTTTTTTTAAATATATTCATTTTCATTCAATGGTTCACTGTAAATATCTCTACACATTCATTTTACTTAAAAAAACGAACAATATCAATTTACCTTCTTCTAGGTGAAGAATCCGGTTTACCACACTTTTTATTATTTATTAAAAAAAACTGTAGAATTTTAAGTCGATACGAAAAACTTCCAAATTATGACAGTTTACAAAACATAAAAAAAAAAACATGGATTTGACATTAGCTGTCATTCTTCAAACACCTGGTTCTCTGTAGGAATGTTTTCTTATCGATATTCTAAAATTATAAGAAGAACGAAAAGTTAGGGAATTGCGAGAAACATAATCCACAGTACTCAGGCTTACGGTATATTCTTGCGCATGCAATAATGAGATTTAAGGCGTCAAAACTCTCGCTTGGATAGGATAAAATGGTTGTTAATTTGTGATCAAGCTATACCGGACAATCAGGACCGGCAGGAGACTCCTGGTGATTTCTCCCCTTCGACGCTCTCAAAAGGAGTGGTTCAAGGGCGAGAATTGAAAGCTTCCCACTCCTATGGGCGCACATTTTTTTTAAACATCGTCACGAGTCTCGACGCTTGTCGAGTTTTTGGGATTGGAATATAATTGTTGCAGTACTATTCGGGCACCATGCTACTGAGCTAGTAGGTTTAACAACGGAAATTTAACCATCCTTGTTTACACTTTGCAGAAAAAAACCCATACATTAAAAAAGGCTAAACTTTATTTATGTTTTATCAATTCCGCCGGTCTGTCTGTCTGTACTTACCAGATTTACTTCAAATTCTAATCAGAAAATAAGCGTCATATGGGGATAACCTGAACACAATACAGAATACCGGGGAGAAGTAGTGAAACGTTAAAAAAATTACTATTAAAATAATAACAAATAACTGTAAAACCCAGTATATTAAGGGGTTATTTCAATGAGTCAGTAGAGCCTGTTTTCCTTGATCCGTGTGAGAAATTTTAGAGAGTTTGCATTAGCAATTTTCGAATGAAATGCAAAAAACATCCGATTGGCTGTCAGCCTTCCCCCACCACTTTTTCTTATATAGTCAGACAGGCCTTTATGGCGACTACCTACAATTCAAGTGTTAGTATCTAATTCCTATAAATAAAAAGTTTCCCATTTTTGACCATTCTCACTGTCTCTCACACTCAGTATACACCCAGTAAATTGTGTAGAAGTTTTAATAGGTCAGTATTATTATCAGAGCTTTCTGTCCTCTATCCGCATATCAACTTCCGGGTTGACCGCATTAGTCGTTTCCGAATAAAATGCAAAACCACCTAATTGGCTGTTCGCATTTCCCCACCACTTTTTCTTATAAAGTCAGGTAGGCCATTATAGAGACTACCTACAATTTTAATTGTTTCTGTAAATACAAATTTTACTTTAAACTACTCTATACACCATAGGCTATCATTTAAAATTAAAAAAAAAAACGGTAAATGCGTGGGTTCGTTATCCCAAGACAAGACGCCACGGATTAACAGCCAATCAGGAGTCTTGTGTCGTTACTTTAAAAGTATCGATACCTACCGGTAAAATATATCGATGTCAAAAGTATTAAATAAAAGTATCGATATCTGGAACACAGCCCTAAACGCGTTTAGAGAGAGAGAAGTACCGTTATATGATTACACGTGATTCAGAAAATAATGATTTAGGATCGCCCGAGCAAAAACAAACAAAATACTTTCATTTTCAATGTCAGCGTACCTTTCTCGTTTGTTCAGCGCGGGCACGTCTTTTCTACGCCAAACTGGTTCTTCGAGAGCGTTTATCGGTCCTGCGGTCGTGAAAAATCGCATTCGCGAATTTCGTACAAGAGTCCCGTTAGCTGCGCGTCGACCCCTCACCCCTGGCTTCCTGCGCGGCGCCTCATTTCCATTCCGCCTGCGCCCGTGGATTGTGTCAGTGGGGTATCGGTACACTTCGTATTTAGTCTGTGACGCTTCGAAACGGAATTTTTCTAGTGCAGCGACCGGGATAAGTAGAAAAAAGATGCCCGAAGCGACGAAACCGTTCCAGAGATTGCCCCAGACCGTGAAGCCCAAACATTACGTGCTCAATCTGGTGCCCAATTTCAAGAGTCTCACTTTTAAGGGGGATGTGTCCGTGGAAATTGAGGTAGGTCTGCTCTGTTCCATATGCCGGTTTCGTAGGTACTGCATGAGGTGTTTTATTTACGCTTAAAATTTCTCCTGCTATTTGAATTTGACGTGTTTAATCAATACTTTAACTCGTAATATATTTTTATTTTTAAACGAAATGTGTTTTTTTGTGAGGTGAGAATTTCAATTATGTTTAAAACAAGTGTTTAAACATTTGTTTTAATTTTTGTCTATTATAGGTCAACCTATACGTGTTTACTCTGTTTGCTGTGTTTATAGATATCGATGTATTATTCGCTGTATATCCATGTTTTATTTGACTATGATTAATATAGGAAAAAAACCCGTTTAAGTTTTAAAGATGTTTTTTAAGCAGTTTAAAACAAGTAATGATGATTCATCAAAAGTTATTTTATACAGGGTGTGTTATTTAACAGTGACCAATATCAACTTTCTTATTTTAAATGCAACACCCTGTATTTTATTCAATTTTTGGATTTTTCAGAAAATTCTAGACCTATTTCATGTATACTAACCTATCTTCCACTGTTTCGGAAATATTAAGTGTTTTCAGGTTTATTGCAAAAAAAAGTAAAATTATTTTTTTATTAATTTATTCCTAACCAACTATAATAGTTTATTACAGGGAAAATACTAAACTAAAAGTATAAAAATAATAAGAAAATATTCATTATACAAAGAGAACTATAAGGAGTACATTTTTAACATATAAATAATAGAAATATAATACATAACTTTTTTTAACTCATTCCAAACTTTTTTAATATTTTCTTGAACTTATTTTATATTTCCTTGACTTTCTATGGTAAATTATTGTAGGTGATTATGCCAATATATAGAATTGAACATTTTCCAAAATTACTTTTTAATTAATAATATCTGTAAATCGTCTGTTTCTTTAGTATTGTGTTGGTGTATTGTATTTGTTTTATATAATGTGATACTTGGGTGTTTTATTTTAATATTTATAGAATGCATTAATATACAAACTTAATTTATAAAGCAAATTTATGCCTAGATATCCTTAAGGTTTATATACATTGGTTGTATGGGTAGTTCATGCATGCATTTAAGTAATAATTTGATTTTGTATTTTTTTAAGGACTAGATTATTTGAACAAGCTGATCCCCAAACTGAAATTAAGTACTGTAATTTTGAATAAACTAATGAATAACAAATAATTTTTAAAAAGCTTAAAGATACATATATCACATGAACAAGGAGCCCTCAACAAATTTTTACAGCAGACCAGATAAACCTTTGACATAATATAAATATTCAAGAAAGATAGTTCTAGGAGGTTTTCAAGGGCAAAAATATCTTATTTATGTTAAATCTAATCAAAATAAAATTTTGCAAACTCTTTCGATAGGGGGCTGGCAAACGTTAACGAAGTAGTAAAAAATCATTTATTTCTAAAAATGAAATATCTGTTTTATCATTACCTCAAATTTAACGAAAAAAGACAGGTGGAGTAATATATATAGTACCTAATATACCCTTAATGCATCGTCTTTTCGTAGGTGGGGTGGCAAACGACAAGGGCGGAGTAAAAAATTAATTTATTTTTAAAAATGCAATGACGTTCTTAAATTAACTTGAAATTAAACGAAATTCTGCAGACAAATGGAGTAATATACCCTTAATATATGGTTCTTTCCTAGGTGGGGTGGCAAACGACAGGGGTGGAGTAAAAAATTAATTTATTTTTAAAAATGCAATATTTCTTTTATCATTACCTCAGATTTAACGAAATTTTGAAGACAGATGGAGTACTATACACTTAATACATGGTCTTTTCCTAGGTGGGGTGGCAAACGACAGGGGTGGAGTAAAAAATTAAAATATTATTAAAAATGTAATGTTTTTCCTAATTTAGATTGAAATTAAACGAAATTTTTGCAGACAAATGAAGTAGTATGCCCGTAATATATGATCTTCTCATAGGTGGGGTGGCAAACTACAGGGGCGGAGTAAAAAATTAATTTATTTTTAAAAATGGAATCAAATGTCTTTCTTACATTAACTTGAAATTAAACCAAATTCTGCAGGCAGATGGAGTAATATTCACTTAATATACGGTCTTTTCCTGGCAAACCACAAAAATTATTCGTTTATCACGGATTTTATTATGTGAAATGCATACCATCACGAACAGTGTTGTTTTTTAAATTGTATGCTGACAGTATTGCGAGGCATACTGTATATTGGATGATCATAAATAACGCCGACAGCCGTTGCATTGTCACCTTCTAAAATCATGCCACTGGATCCCCAATAAAATACATAAGGAAAACATGACACAGCTAAGATTTTTTAAACATATTTATCATATAATTTCAAGTTTCATTGCTTTTTTTACTCCGCCCCTGTCGTTTGCCACTCCACCTAGGAAAAGACCATATATTAAGGGTATATTACTCCATCCGCCTGCAGAATTTCGTTTAATTTCAATTTAATGTAGGAAAGACATTGCATTTTTAAAAATAAATTAATTTTTTACTCCGCCCCTGTCGTTTGCCACCCCACCTATGAAAAGATCACGTATCAGTATGTATTTTCCAGCTTAAATTTTCATCAAAATATATACCCACAAATTTTATACTTTTAGAATATTTTATTTCTTTATTCAAAAATTTTTAAGGCGAGATTTTTATTTTTGGATTTTTGAAAATTCAAACATAATTTAAGTGATTGTAGCCTTGATAATAATATATTGTTGTCATTGTTAATTTGCTTATAAATGTCTGAAGTAGTTTGATAAAATATATAATCGTAGTATCATGAGCAAACAATTTAATATGGCCCTTTTTATAATATGATCCAGAGTTAGGTTTTTTAAATGGGACACCTTGTTTTGAAATATTCTGGTTTTGTTTTTTACAAGCGTTTCAAAAATACATGGCACTCTACGTTTATTTTCAATATTAAGTTCAATATTATCACTTTTTATATTAAAAAAATGAAAAAATCGTAGTAGGCGAAGGTGTGAACATTTGAAACAACAAAAGTAGTTTATGTCAGAATAGCGGATGTGTTTGCTGTATTTTTTCTCGATTTGCGTTAAAACTTATTAATAACATTAGACTTCTCAACTGTGGTAGACAATGCAATATTCGAAAATTATTAAAAATACATGTTCGCCACTTATAAGTGCGACGAAAACGCAGATAAAGCTTTGGAACTATATTTAAACAGGTAATATAGATATTTATTCTTCTGAGTCTAGTTAAATATTTAAAATATGATATCCAGGGTGTCCGGATTTGGTTGCAAAAGCAGGGTATTTCGCTTATTTTTAAAGATAGAACCTTACGGTTTTCACGAACCTGAGCTAATTTTTTATGAAACTCATGAAGCCGTAAACAAAATTTTCATAGCCTTCTTCGTTTATGAGATACAGGGCGAAATAGAAAATTTTGCATTTTGGGACCCCCTCGTATCTCAGTTATCCTTTAACTTAACGCAAAGGGAAAAATTGTTGCTTATGCAGTTTTTTACGCTGGATCCAGTGGCGTAGTCATATTTTTCATTTGAGTTGTTATTTTTTAGATATGACCCAAAGTTGTGTTTTTTTTAAATGAGACACCCTGTATATTAGTATATAGTATGGGTCTATTTTAATAAACGAACAACAAAAATCCTAATTTTTATAATTATCATCCCAAATTTTGCAGTAGGCCATGCAAAACGATGCCGTTTTCTTTTGTTTTCTTGGAAGCGAATGACATTTCCCAATTTTGTACGCGTATATAAAATATAGCGCTAGTTTTTTGTATTTATGTATTGTGTAAAAATATATTTGTATTATTATGGAAGAAAACCAAACTTTCGAACATTATGAAAAGTACGATATGTTAACTTGTTTTATATTAAGTACTGAAAATGTTGAAGCGGCTTCTGAGATGTATTTTAACAGGTAAATAGTTAATTTTTAGGTATGTTGAAATACTATTGCTTAATTTTTATTTAGATATCCAGAAAGGAGGCAACCTAATACATCCACTTTTTATTGGATAAAAAAGAATTTACTTAATCACGGATCATTTATCAAACCTCGTACGAAAACATGTAATAAAGAAAATCGGGAGGCTGAGGAAATCACGGTTTTGGCTAATGCAGAAGCTTACCCTACAAACTCTTGTAGGGCCAGTGAAAAGAGCATAGGGATTCCAAAAACTAGAGTTCAAGAAATTCTAAAAAAGTACAAATACCACCCATACAAATTTAGGCTCGTGCAGCACTTACAGCCAGGGAACGCAGAGCGTCGGGTAGTCTTCTGCAATTGGTTTCGAGAAAGATGCGATATGGTTAGAGATTTTGAAAGGAAGGTTATATGGTCAGACGAAGCACATTTCAGTAATTCTGGTATGCTCAATAGACACAATAGTAAATTCTGGTCCCAGGAAAATCAACACCAAATTTTTCCCAGAAGACAGCAGGGCAGGTTTGGTCTAAATGTGTCCTGCTTCATATTAGGAACACATATAAAATTTTGTTTATTTGAGGAAAATCTAACAGCCAATCGCTATATAGAAATTTTAGAGGCAGCTATACCTGAATTACTTGACGATGTTCCTCTAGCGCAAATTAACGAAATTTATTTTCAACAGGATGGTGCTCCTGCACACAATTCTGGAATGACGAGATTATTTCTGGACAATAATTTTACCAATCAATGGATCGGAACAAATGGACGTATTAGATGGCCCCTAGGTCCCCAGATTTGTCGATTTTAGATTTCTTTCTATGGGGATATCTGGAAAATAGAATTTACAAAGACCACTATAATAATGTCCAAGATTAAGGAAATGCAATAAGAGAAAATTTTCGCTATTTACAAAATCATCCCGTTATTTTGCTGAATTCTCTAAAACGAATACGAAAATTGTGCGAAGCATGCATAGAACAAAATGGAAATCAGTTCGAACAGTTCTTTTGATTTCCTTGGTTACTGTAGTTCTTATACGACAGTTGATTTTTGCTGAAAGGCTTGTTACATAATAATTTATTACTGTTTTGTTCTTGTGTTACATAAATCTAGGTAGGTGGTACTTTTTTGGTGCGAAACTATCTATACATATTTTGATAAATAGATTTAATTACATATTTATTTTGATTTATTGTTAGGACGTAGATATTGTTAACGCCTTTAAATAAAAGGCAGCATTGTTTTGCATGGCCAAAAATGCAAATGCAAAATTTGGGATGATAATTATAAAAATTAGGATTTTTGTTGTTGTTTATTAAAATAGACCCATACTATTATATATTTTTGAGAAGAGAATTTCTGAACAAATATACAGGGTGTCCCATTTAAAAAAACACAAATTTGGGTCATATCTAAAAAATAACAACTCAAATGAAAAATATGACTACGCCACTGGATCTAGTGTAAAAAAACTGCATAAGCAGCAATTTTTCCCTTTGCGTTAAGTTAAAGGATAACCGAGTTACGAGGGGGGTCACAAAATGCAAAATTTTCTATTTCGCACTGTATCTCATAAACGAAGAAGGCTATGAAAATTTGTTTACGGCTTCATGAGTTTCACAAAAAATTAGCTCAGGTCCGTGAAAATCGCAAGGTTCTATCTTTAAAAATAAGCGAGATACCCTGCTTTTGCAACCAAATCCGGACACCCTGTACACTGCGGGACAAATGAAACGGGACAAAGCATATTTTTGGGTAAAATTCAAACCGAATATTTTCGAAGCCAAAAAATGCCCAATCTCTCTGCTTTCTTACCTGTAGGCCATAATAGTTAGTTGCAATGACAACTGTACTATATATACAGGGCGCTATATGAAATCCTTTCATTTTTTGCAAGTTTTGTTAGTTCCGAGAATCTAAGAAAAATAATTTTAGAATATTTTGTTCACGGCAAAATGATCTATGGACGAATACCAAAAAACAATTTCTACCGATTTTGCCTAGCTTCATTTGTTTCGATATTTTTCGAAAATTAATCCATAATTCAGGCTGTTTTTACAAAGTAGGCATGGGATAAGCGAATTTGGAGTGGGGAGTTATGTCGCTAGTACAACTTACACGAAGATATTATACAGAATGTGATAGAGACAAATGATCGACAACTCAATTTTTGTTTCCTTAATTTTTTTTTAGGAATGTCACTCTTAAACTGCACGTCTGTTACATTAACGGTAAAATTTGTTGATTATCATACGAATATTAGGTAGAGTAGACCTTTTTGCCCTGACCATAAAATTAATTTTATGGTTTCGAGTGTGATACTGCTAACATAATAAATATGAAAATAGAGTCTGGCAAATTCAAATATCTATACTTACTGCTCACCTTTTTTAAACTTTTACAGGCTCATGCTGAAGTAATCTACGGGGTGTCCAAAATAAGACGCCCTATCTCCATATCTCGAAAAATGTAGGACATAGAGAAGATGATTAAAATGAAAAGTTTCGTGGCTTGGCCTGTAACCTTAATTTATTTACTTTTTAATTATACAGGGTACTCAGTTTTTTTAGACAGGTTTGAACTTTCTTATTTTTCCTTCTTTACTAATTTTAAATATTTTTTGTATAAACCACAATACCCGAAAATTAATTTGTTTTTGAGATATTGACCCTTGCAAAATGACATTTTGATAAGTTAAAACTTTAGACCAAACCATGAAACTTTTCTTTTCAATTTTTTCTCCATCTGTTATCATTTTTTATAAAATAAGGGGGAGTGCGTCTTATGTCGGACACCCCGCAGAATTTAAAGGTTAAAATATGTTGATGCCCATGTGCCAATACTAATTATTAGAAAAAATTTTCGCAACTGTTTTTTGCGTAGTTCCGTAGGTCGATTTGTCACGAAATAAACGACTCACAGTCAAAGAAAGGCCTTCATTGTTCCGAGTTTACTAGTCATATTTGTAGCAAATATGTTCAATAATATCAAAAATCAAAGTAGCCCTTGCAAAAATCTCTCTGTATTAACAATGCAATTCTACGTGTGAACATTGGTTTATTTAATTCATGTTGGCGTTGGAAAAACAATTGAAGAATGTTTCTTGGTTGCTATGACGAAGTACTGTCATTGCAAATATTTTTTGACAGAGTGGTGGTGGTCGTCCAATGAAAATACCGCTTAGAGAAGAAATACTGTTGGTTAGAGAAGCTCGACAAAATGGCATAATTAAAGTAGACTTTAACATAACATTAATAAAATTCACGGCAAAATGATCTATGGACGAATACCAAAAAAACAACGATTTTGCCTAGCTTCGTTTGTTTTCACTGTACATGGTTTAATCGAGAAATTCGATATTTTTCGAAAATTAATCCATAATTCGGGCTGTTTTTACAAAGTAGGCATGGGATAAGCGAATTTGGAGTGGGGAGTTATGTCGTTAATACAACGAACACAAAGATGTTATACGGGATGTGATAGAGACAAATGATCGGCAACTCATTTTTTTTTGGGAATGTCACTCTTAAATTGCACGTCTGTTACATTAACGGTTGAGATTTGTTGATTCTAATGCGGATCTTAGGTAGAGTAGACCTTTTTGCCCAAACGGTTTTTTCATTTTAAACCTACCTTCATTTGTCACGAAATAAACTGCAAACCTTTTGTTTGTTTGTTTTCTTTTCGAATTTGTTTTTGTGTCAAAATGATACCAGGACAAAGAAACAAACAAAAAACCTTTCTATCTTATTTTAATGTCTTTTTTGCAGAAGAAACATGGGATAAATTTAATTTTATGGTGTCGAGTGTGATACTGTTAACATAATAAATATGAAAATAGAGTATACACACTGCTCACCTTTTTTAAACTTTTACAGGCTCATGCTGCAGTAATCTACGGGGTGTCCGAAATAAGACGCCCTATCTTCTTATCTCGGAAAATGTAGGAGATAGAGAAGATGATGAAAATGAAAAGTTTCGTGGCTTAGCCTGTAACCTTAATTTATTTACTTTTTAATTATACAGGGTCCTCAGTTTTTTTTGGACAGGTTTGAACTCTCTTATTTTTCCTTCTTTATCTATACTAATTTTAAATATTTTTTGTATAAACCACAATTTCTGAGAATTTGACCCTTGCAAAATGACATTTTGATAAGTTAAAACTTTAGACCAAACCATGAAACTTTTCTTTTAAATTTTTTCTCCATCTTTTATCATTTTTTATAAAATAAGAGAGAGGGCGTCTTATGTCGCACAATTTAAACGTGTTACGGAAAGGTTAAAATATGTTGATGCCCGTGTGTCAATACTAATTATTAGAGACATTTTTACGAACTGTTTTTTACGTAGTTCCAATCCTAGGTCGGTTTGTCACGAAACAAACGACTCACAGTCAAAGAAAATCCTTCAATGTTCCGAGAGCGAGTTTACTAGTCATATTTGTAGCAAATATGTTCAATAATATCAAAAATCAAAGTAGCCCTTGCAAAAATCTCTCTGTATTAACAATGCAATTCTACGTGTGAACATTGGTTTATTTAATTCATGTTGGCGTTGGAAAAACAATTGAAGAATGTTTCTTGGTTGCTATGACGAAGTACTGTCATTGCAAATATTATTTGATAGAATTAGGTCATATTTTATATGAATAAAATGCCTCGATTAGGTGAAAGAGAGCAAGCTAACTGTTTACGCTTATTAAACAGTGGTGTGGAGGTACGGGTTGTTGCAGAAATGTACAGGGTGGGACAGAGTACTACATCTTGTCTTCTTCAGCGTTTTAACGAAACCGGTAATCTAAATTGTCGTCATGGTGGTGGTCGTCAAATGAAAATACCGCTTAGAGAAGAAAAACTAAATGAAAACTTAAAGCGACAAAATAGTAATCAATTCGACAATTAGACGAAGATTGAATGCTAATAGTTTAAGGTAAGTTATCCGTTTTGTTCTATACAATCCTTGTCATTTGTGGATGAAACTCGATTTAATTTGATTCATTCGGACGGAAGAATACTTGTTCGGCGGGAACCAGGAGAAAGATTTTTTCAAAAAATATGGCTATTCGAGAGTCTTTTAGAGGAGGAGGAGGAATAACTGTGTGGGCTGGCGTTCTGTGCAATAAAAAAACAGAGTTGTGCATTTCCAAGAATTAGTGGACTAATTTATTCAGACGAAATTTTAAATAATATCATTTTGCCATTTGCTAATAATTTTGGACATTAATTGATGATAATGCAAGACCGCACCGGGCTCGTATTGTTCTGGAGTTTTAGGAGTCTAATAATATTAACCGCATGGATTGGCCTCCAAAATCTCCAAATTTGAATATTATTGAACATATTTGGGCTAAATTGAAATTACTAGTACACTCACGAGAAAATGCCCCCGAAACATTAGATTAACTTGATTTGGCTATACGGGAAGAGTGGGATAATATTTCTCAAATGAGCCCACTAGGTACTAGTTTCCCTATATCGCGTAAAAATATGGTTCTATAATAATGAGTTGAACATGAGACTATAGGCTGGTAGGTCGATGAAAAGTTTTGAGATAATGATAGAGGACCCAATTAACAGATGACATATTTCCAGTTTTTTTTTACTTTTAAGTTTGAAAATTCCTTTTGCTTTAGTAATGTGTTTTATATGTTTTATTTTACATATTAGAGTGCACCATAATATGTCATAACAAAAATTGAATCTATAAGTAGACTTTAACATAACAATCATGAGATCACATTAAAAATTACTTACTTCATTAATTTTTTTATGTGATCTTCATTTGTTTTTCCAACGCCAACATGAATTAAACAAACCACTGTTCACACGTGGAATTGCTTTGTTAATACAGAGAGGTTTCTGCATGGGCTACTTTGATTTTTGATATCATTGAACATATTTGCTACAAACAAATATGACTAGTAAACTCGATCCCGGAACGTTGAAGGACTTTCTTTGGCTGTGAGTCGTTTATTTCGTGACAAATCGACCTAGGATTGCAACTATGCAAAAAACAGTTCGGAAAAATGTCTCTAATAAAATTAATATTGGCACGGGCATCAACATATGTTAACCTTTTCATAAGACGCCCTCCCCTATATTTAAAAAAAAATCATAAGAGATGGAGAGAAAATTAAAAAGAAAAGTTTCGTGGTTTGGTTTAAAGTTTCAACTTATCAAAATGTATTTTTCACGGGTCAATATCTCAAAAACACATTAATTTTCGGGTATTGTGGTTTATACAAAAAAAGACTTAGAATTAGACTTAGACTTAGAATGAAATGAACATCTCTATATTCTATATTTTCCGAGATATGGAGATAGGGCGTGTTATTTCGGACACCCCGTGCATATTTGAATTTGTCATCACTTTCACATCACATCATCAATTTGTATCACACTCGACACTATAAAATTAATTTATCCCATGTTTCTTCTGCAAAAAAGGCAAATAAATTAATTTGTAAGCAAACGTAGTTAGTTTTGCTTAACGCTCGTACACAAAAAAATCATTAAAATAAGTTAACTGGACAGAAGTTCAAAATGTTTGCAGTTTATTTCGTGACAAATGAAGGTAGCCTTAAAATCAATAAACCTTTTGGGCAAAGAGGTCTATAGTTGGCGCATTACCTTTCTGGAATGACGTCACGCTGGTTTCAAATAACGTATTTCTTATATTATTTATATTTCAGCAATGATTCCTAACCTAAACGTATGCAGTGATGTAGATAGGAGGGGTGCGTTCAGCACTGGCTAAAGCGAATTTAAAATTGGCATTTTCTGTACAGAAAGCGCTGCAACTTGTCGAAAATGGCTGGCAAAAAATTAACACTCTCATTGCCATAAAAAAACCCTCATTTTGCACACTTAATACAAAAATAACTATTATAACTTCAAAAACTAAAATTATTTTGCAAATAAGACTTTACTAATATAAATTCTTTCATCTTAGTCTTATTCTTTGTTTGCAATGTAATAAATTGACGCCAGTTACCCATTTTCATCAAAATTATTTTAATTCTCAATTACAGACAATACTGAAAAAATATTAAGAAAAGGGGAATAACGAACGATGAATCCTTTACCTCCAGAATATTTCAAAAACAAAAAGAGGTAAAAACAAAAATCACAGATTACTTAAAGAACAAAATAAGAGATATGATCTATTGCGTGTATGCTAAAAATGAATATGTTACAATGCAGACTTTGCTTTAAAAACTAAAAGAGAGAAATTAATGTATAACTAACTAACTTTAAAAATAAAAACTACTCCCCTTCACTGTCTTCAGAATCAGAACTAAATTCTTCATCGTCACTGCTGTCTTCGTCGGTACTAATTACAAGTGGCGCAATGTCTGAAGCATCACATATCTGTATTGTCTTCCAAGCTTCTTGGATTACCCTTTCTGTGTGGCTGACATAATTTTTCCAATGCTCTGAAGATACGTCATTTATCGCTTTTTCCCACATGGCCAAAACTTCCGATGGTGTCCCCTTCAGACTAGCAATGTATTGGTCGTATTTCCTCTTACACTCAGACCATACCATTTCAATAGCATTAAATTGACAATGGTATGGAGGAAGTCTTAGTATTTTGTGGCCCAAAGGTTTCACATATTCGTCAAGGTAGAATGTTTTTTCAATGTTACAATTTTTTTCTACAATGCTCCATATTTCATCCTTCATGGCCCTCTCTGGGAAGTCAATGTTCTTTTCTTTTAACCATCCAATCAATCTCTGCTTTGTCCATGATTTTCTTGGAATATCCTCTAAAAGGCCGGAATGATAGCTTGCGTTGTCCATCACTATCAAACTTTTTGGAGGAAGATTTGGTACCAGCTGATTTTTAAACCAATTTTCAAAATTTTGCTTGTTCATATTGTCATGATAATCTCCGCTTTTTAGTCCACTTTTAAATATTAAACTGGCCCCCTTAATAAATCCTTCCTTTGATCCAGCGTGAACTACAATATATCGATGACCTTCACTAGCTTTTTTAGAACTTGTAGACATAGTGTTATCCTGCCAGCTGTTTCTAAACGAACCTTTACTAAAAATCCAAGTCTCATCAATAAATACGGTGGTATAAGCATCTTGTCCTAGATTTTGATTTTTGACATATTCCCTCAAGAAATTGATTCTCTTGTGGACGATGTGGGGCAAATCCATCAAGTATTTTCTATTATTTGATTTCTTCCACTTAAAACCAATACTTTTTACGTATTTTCTTAGCGAGGTGATGGAAAAATTAAAATATTCATTTATATCTTTTAGTTTTTTAAGCAAAGTCTGCATTGTAACATATTCATTTTTCGCATACATGCAGTAGATCGTATCTCTTATTTTGTTCTTTAAGTAATCTGTAATTTTTGTTTTTACCTCTTTTTGCTTTTGAGACATTCTGGAGGTAAAGGATTCATCGCTCGTTATTCCTCTTTTCTTAATATTTATGATTGTTGTATGGCTAAGTTTTGTTGCATTTGAAGCTCGTTCAATTATATTATCAGTTTGCGGAAGGATTCCATTTTTAGCTTGCTCTTTTTCCAATTGAAAAAAAGCCAAGATATTCAAAACTATTAGCTGTGATTGCTGATTATATCTTCGCGGCATCTTGCAAAAGTTTAAAAAGAATCACAACCAATCAATGTCAATTTTGACGAATATATTCTGAAAGACACATAACCAAAACCGGCATTGACTGTTGTAAAGAAACGACAATGAGTTTTTTCAAAATGTTTTTGTCACTGTCAGTTAACATAAATCAAACAAAAATAACCAAAAATGACGTCATTCCAGAAAGGTAATGCGCCAACTATACTCTACCTGATATTCGCATGAGAATCAACAAATCTTAACCGTTAATGTAACAGACGTGCAGTTTAAGAGTGATATAAAATCTTTGGGGTAGTTGTATCAGCGACATAACTCCCCACTCCAAATTCGCATATCTCTTGCCTACTCTGTAAAAACAGCCTGATTTATAGATTAATTTTTGAAAAAATATCGAATTTCTCGATTAAACCATGTACAGGGTATCCGAATTTCGATGGTTTTGCGGGGTATCTTCCTTATTACTGAAGATCGACAGATGCAGTTTTCGCAACACTGTGCTACTTTTTGTTAAACCAAAGAAGCCACAAACAAATGTTTCCTAGCGCTCTTCGTTTTTGAGATACAGAGTGAAATTGAAAATTTTGCGTTTTTAGGTACCCCTCGTATCTCGATGGCCTGGAAACTTACCGAAAAGGTGAAAACTAACTTCGATAGAGTGTTTTGCATATAATCCAGTGGCGTAGTCAGTTTTTGGTTAGCTACTATCGTTTTCGAGGTGTAGACTAAAGTTGAGTTTTTTTTAATGGGATACCCTGTATATTTTTTAATATTTGATTTCCGCTCATTTTTAGCTTCTCAAAAATATATAACACTTAATATTTATTTCATGTCGGTATCGACAATTAAGTCAATTTAAAGAAATTTGAATCTGTTTTTCTAGTAGGCCATGAAAATTGTGTGTTAATTTTCTAAATCTGAATTATCTGTACCAAAGTTTGTTATATTATCATTATTAAACAATTAAATCAGTTAACAAAGATTCATACTATTTAATTTTTACGCTAGGGAAACACACAAACATCTAAGAAATCTACTAAAAACACATATTATAAACTAAAAATATATAAATTTGACGATAATTTAATTATTTTTCTAATGTTGACAATGAAATTGTATTCTGTCAAATACTTACTATTGACTAAATTAGAAAAAAAGGCTATGCAGGGTGTAGAAATTACAGATACTGTTCGAACTGTTCCCCATTATACCTTATACACATATCACACATCTTTCTCATTCTACTTAGTGCGTTAAGCATAATCATTTGGCCAGCTTGTAAATATCTAAAGGCTCTTCTTGTGTCGTTTTGTAGATCTTCGATCGTGTGGTGTTGCTTTTGGTGGATGATGCCTTCAAGATATCCCCATAGAAAAAAGTCTAGGACCGACAAATCTGACGACCTAGGCGGCCATCTTCCATCCCCATTTGAACCAATCTAGGGACCTGGAAATTCATTTTCTAAAAAGGTACTAACAGTCCGTGCATTATGAGCGGGGGCACCATCTTGCTGAAGAAAAATATTTTGTAATTGTGCCAAAGGAATATTATCTAATAAATCAGGAAGCGTATTTTCCAGTAGGTATCTCTAGGTACCGGTTTCCAGTAAGACTACCGTTATAAATGACCTTATTTTTGTGCCAAGGATAAAGCAGGACACGCTTTGTTGTTCTCGTGGAAATATATCGTATTCATTTTCTTTAGACCAGTATCTATTATTGTGTATTTTTTTATAATAGTCTGCACTGTTGACTTAGGTACTCCCACTTCATCCTCGACTTTTTGACAGGAAGTTGACGGATTGCTTGCAACGGCAGCTAAAATATTAATCTCTTCGGTTTCGAAAAGCCCTGGTTTAAGAAGCAAAGTTATTTTGTTTAATTAGTATTACTCCTGTCACTTACCGGATTAGATACATCTCTGACGCTTCATCCGGATTTTCCTGGCACTGTATAAAATAAACAAGCATGTCATATTTCTCCAAGTTTTCAAAATTCGCAGCCATTTGATATTTAATAAATGGACAAAGGCAATATTTGATTAAAATAATTTAACAATGATAAATGTCAATTAGTTTCTACAATGGCTCAACAGAATCTATATATTCTTTTGTTTAATCAAGTCATGGCCGCCTTATTTTATTTAAAACAGCTCTTGGGTATTTCTAAGGGATACATTAAATAGTTGTAAGTATTTTCAAACAACACAATTGTCAACATTAGAAAAGTATTAAATCCAACGTCATTTGTTGTAAATAAAACATTTTTAGTGTAGTAATAGGTACCTATATATTTTTTTTATTAGATTTCGTAAGTATTTGTGTTAGTTGTGTTGTCCAGGGTAAATATTAAATAGTTGGTATATATCCATGTATGAAACCAAATATTAAAAAATATGCAGGGTATCCCATTTAAAAAACCCAACTTTAGTCTATACCTCGAAAACGATAGTATCTAACCAAAAACTGACTACGCCACTGGATTCTACGCAAAAAACTCTATCGATGTTAGTTTTCACCTTTTCGGTAAGTTGCCAGGCCATCCAGATACGAGGGGTACCTAAAATCGCAAAATTTTAAATTTCACCCTGTATATCAAAAACGAAGAGGGTTAGGAAACATTTGTTTGTGGCTTCTTTGGTTTCACAAAAAAGTAGTACAGTGTTGCTAAAACCGCATCTCTCTATCTTCAGTAATAAGGGAGATACCCCGCAAAACCATCGAAAATCGGATACCCTGTACAGTGAAAACAAATGACTTTAGGCAAAATCGGTAGTAATTGTTTTTTTTTTGGTATTCGTTCATATATAATTTTGCCCTGAATAAAAAAATTCTAAAATTATTCCTCTTAGATTCTCGGAACTAACAAAATTTGCAAAAAATGAAAGGATTTCATATAACGCCCTGTATAGTGCAGTTGTCATTGCAACTAGCGATTATGGCGTAAAGGTAAAAAAGGTAAGGGATTGCGCAATCACATGCAGAAAAAATAACATCAAAATCTTTTTTATAAAAAATATGTTTTGTCCCGTTTCATTTGTCCAGTACTGTATATTAAAAAAAACAGGTTCTAATATAGATCCGAGGTATAATCCAAGGGGTGTTATATGGGAAAGTAAAATTATCTTGTTTTTTGCCCAAGGGGGGGGGCAATTTAATTCGGCACACAGTTCCATTTTACAAAGGAAGAAAAAAATAGTGTTGTATTATTCATATTTCAAATTAAGT
Source organism: Kuschelorhynchus macadamiae (assembly GCA_030620095.1). NCBI lineage: Eukaryota > Metazoa > Arthropoda > Insecta > Coleoptera > Curculionidae > Kuschelorhynchus > Kuschelorhynchus macadamiae. The sequence continues at coordinate 53,710 of JAUTXW010003805.1, read as the reverse complement.
TCAAGAAATCGAAAGTTATTCACAGCTGTTAATAAAAATGTATGCCAATTAAATATTGACAAGAAGATAACATAAAAGGCAAGCTAAACCAAAAAAGGAAACTACAGCTTGATGGAAGAAAAACGTTTTCATAAAGAAAGTTGTATTTTATCAACAATAATGAACCCAATTATCTTTAAAGACAATTTTTCACTTGGAAAAAAGAAGTTAAACTGGCAACGCCTAGTAATTCTTTTAAATGTTGTTCCCTGAGAAATTCCTTGTTTCTCTATTTAAAACTTGAACGAATGAAAAAGTCACTGACATTTTCGATGAGCTGGGAAAGTTGCGTGAAATGCTTCAAAATCGGAAAGAGCCAGAGGAAAATGGAAAAAAATCTTATGTACAGGTTGTCCCATTTTAAGTACTTTTGCGGGGTACCTCCGTTATTTTTATAGATTGCAAGTTGAGGTTTTTGCGACAGTGTGCTACTTTTTGGTAAAACTAACTAAATGTTACAGTTTCAAGCACCCCTGGTATCTCAACTATCAGAGAAGTTATTGAAAAATGTTTGTTATATAACTTTTCCCGTAGAACTAAATTCCGCCTTCGGAATTGTATACTAATTCAGGTCAAAAAGTTATCGACCCTACTTTATTTTTTTTAAATGGAACACCTTGAATATTTATAGACTATAAAATGTGTCTTTTTTTACCTTTTGAAAAAAATATAATAGTATGAGTTTCTCTCAGAAACACGCAAATAAATGACAATTTTCTGAAATGAAATGCATAATTTAATAGTAGGCTATGGCTATTGTTTACGACAACATACCAAAATAAATGTCAAATATTTGTCTATCTGGTCGGTTTTTGGATCGACTTTTGATTTATAAACGTTCTTTTGGTATTTTTATTTAATTACTATCAATTTCTTCGAGTGAAAAATATGATGTTGGTATGTTTTATACTGAGTAATGAAAATTCTGGAAGGAAGGAAATTGGTGTGCCAAAAACTGACTTGAAGAAATATAAGTATCATCCATACAAATTTAATATAGTACATTTGCATTCTGGCGATGCCGAGCGCCGGGCACTGTTTTGCCAGTGGTATTTGCAACAAATCGATGCTAACGATTTATTTGGCAGACTTGTTATCTGGTCAGACGAATGCTTTTTTTCAAGTGCGGGAATTTTTAATCGTCACATTATCCTTGGCACAAGATGGATTTACCTAACTAAAAAGTACTGAGACCAATCTGTTTGCTTTCCAAAATAATATCGTGCAGGCACTTGAGGGCAAGTTATGTGTAATGGGCCTGTTTATTGATTTTTCACGCGCATTCGATATGGTAGATCATCGACTTCTAAGATGTAAGTTGCAGAGATATGGAATCCGTGGAAAGCCCCTTGCATGACTCACTTCATACTTGGAAAGGCGATATCAATGTGTTGTTGTGAATGGCAAAAGAAGTATTTCGAACATTATTACCCAGGGTGTTCCCCAAGGATCAATCCTCGGGCCATTGCTTTATTTGGTTTATGCTAACGACCTCATACTATATCTAGAAAAAGTTTCACCTAGAGTCCTTTCCATTTGCTACGCCGATGACACCAACATCCTCATAACTAGACAAGATCTACCATCATTAAAAACCATGGCTGAAAAGGTGTATAAAGGGGTAATTCTTTGGCCAGAGAAAAATAAATTGGTTTTAAACAAAAACAAAACAAATTGTCTCCTATTTTCGTCTTAACGACAACAAAGCAACAACACCATGATTTTTTGCGATAAATCTGATGACACTGTCTGCTCCACTGATATAACGAAAATGCTTGGTGTAGTTTTAGATAGTGCCCTTACTTGGCAAGTGCATATAGTTTTGCTATCAAATAACTAAGCAATCATTGCAGTCAAAGCACAGGGTGTCCGGATTTGGTTGCAAAAGCAGGGTATCTCGCTTATTTTTAAAGATAGAACTTGCGGTTTTCACGAACCTGAGCCAATTTTTTGTAAAACTCATGAAGCCGTAAACAAAATTTTCATACCCTTCTTCGTTTATGAGATACAGGGCGAAATAGAAAATTTTGCATTTTGGGACCCCCCCCCGCCGTATCTCGGTTATCCTTTAACTTAACGCAAAGGGAAAAATTGCTGCTTATGCAGTTTTTTACGCTGGATCCAGTGGCGTAGTCATATTTTTCATTTGAGTTGTTATTTTTTAGATATGACCCAAAGTTGTGTTTTTTTAAATGGGACACCCTGTATATTTGTCCAGAAATTGATTTGTCCTTTTAAAAGCTTCTCAAAAATATATAATAGTATGGGTCTATTTTAATAAACAACAACAAAAATCCTAATTTTTATTATTATCATCCCAAATTTTGCAGTAGGCCATGCAAAACAATGCTGCCTTTTATTTAAAATCGTTAACAATATCTACATCCTAGCAATAAAACAAAATAAATATCTAATTAAATCTATTTATCAAAATATGTATTGATAATTTCGCACCAAAAAAGTACCACCTACCTAGATTTATGTAACACAAGAACAAAACAGTAATAAATTATGTAACAAGCCTTTCAGCAAAAATCAACTGTCGTATAAGAACTACAGTAACCAAGGAAATCAAAAGAACTGTTCAAACTGATTTTGTTCTATGCATGCTTCGTACAATTTTCGTATTCGTTTTAGGGAATTAAGCAAAATAACGGGATGATTTTGTAAATAGCGAAAATTTTCTCTTATTGCATTTTCTAAATCTTGGACATTAACATAGTGGTCTTTGTAAATTCTATTTTCCAGATATCCCCATAGAAATAAATCTAAAATCGACAAATCTGGGGACCTAGGGGGCCATCTTATAGGTCCATTTGTTCCGATCCATGATTGGTTAATATTATTGTCCAGAAATAATCTCGTCATTCCAGAATTGTGTGCAGGAGCACCGTCCTGCTGAACATCGTCAAGTAATTTAGGTATTTATTATTATTATTTATATATGTTCCTAATATGAAGCAGGGCACATTTAGACCAAACCTGCCCTGCTGTCTTCTGGGAAATATTTGGTGTTGATTTTCCTGGAACCAGAATCTACTCTTGTGCCTATTGAGTATACCAGAATTACTGAAATGTGCTTCGTCTGACCATATAACCTTCCTTTCAAAATCTCTAACCATATCGCATCTTTCTCGAAACCAATTGCAGATGACTACCCGACGCTCTGCATCCCCTGGCTGTAAGTGCTGCACGAGCCTAAATTTGTATGGGTGGTATTTGTGCTTTTTTAGAATTTCTTGAACTCTAGTTTTTGGAATCCCTACGCTCTTTTCACTGGCCCTACAAGAGTTTGTAGGGTAAGCGTAATTTCCTCAGCCTCCTGATTTTCTTTTTTATATGTTTTCGTACGAGGTTTGATAAATGATCCGTGATTAAGTAAATTCTTTTTTATCCGATAAAAAGTGGATATATTAGGTTGCCTCCTTTCTGGATATCTAAATAAAAATTAAGCAATAGTATTTCAACATACCTAAAAATTAACTATTTACCTGTTAAAATACGTCTCAGAAGCCGCTTCAACATTTTCATTACTTAATATAAAACAAGCTAACATATCGTACTTTTCATAATGTTCGAAAGTTTGGTTTTCTTCCATAATAATACAAATATATTTTTCACAATAAATAAATACAAAAAACTAGCGCTATATTTTATATACGCGTACAAAATTGGGAAATGTCATTTGCATCCAAGAAAACAAAAGAAAACGGCGTCGTTTTGCATGGCCTACTGCAAAATTTGGGATGATAATTATAAAAATTAGGATTTTTGTTGTTGTTTATTAAAATAGACCCATACTATTATTATATTTTTGAGAAACTTTTAAAAAGACAAATCAATTTCTGGACAAATATACAGGGTGTCCCATTTAAAAAAACACAACTTTGGGTCATATCTAAAAAATAACAACTCAAATGAAAAATATGACTACGCCACTGAATCCAGCGTAAAAAACTGCATAAGCAGCAATTTTTCCCTTTGCGTTGAGTTAAAGGATAACCGAGACACGAGGGGGGTTCCAAAATGCAAAATTTTCTATTTCGCCCTGTATCTCATAAACGAAGAAGGCTATGAAAATTTTGTTTACGGCTTCATGAGTTTCCCAAAAAATTAGCTCAGGTTCGTGAAAACCGCAAGGTTCTATCTTTAAAAATAAGCGAGATACCCTGCTTTTGCAACCAAATCCGGACACCCTGTACACTGCTCACATTGTACTACTCAAACTTTCACTCCCATATTCGTTATGGTATTCTGAACTGGGAACCAGTGTGCACAATAAACGTGTTTTTCTGATGCAAAAGTGTGCAATAAGAATGGTGAGTGGCCTCTCTTACAGAGATTCATGTAAACCCGTTTTTAAATCTTTACAAATTTTAACATTATTTCATTTGTACATACTTGAAATTTGTCTATATGCATACAAAAATAAATCTTTTCTGCAGTCTACTAGAGCACCTCATCATCATGACACTCGTAGGAGACATTTTCTCTTGTCAAGTATTCATAGAAGTAGTTCTTATCAGAAAAGCATATTGTTTAATGCATGTAAATTTTATAATGCTCTTGAAAAAATATCAGGGACTCACCATCTGTCAATATATTTAAAAACAAATTAAAGGAATTACTATTGGAGAAGAACTGCTACAGTTTTCATGACTTTTTTACTACATAGGCTCCTAAAGTATCTAAATTGGTTAGTGCGCCCATATGGTTTTGTGTGTCAAAGGAGCAACTCGACTTTGACATGCTTCGACTTGTGCATGACTGTATGTTTTGACTTTTTCTTTAGTTATTGTGATGTATTATATTTAGATTACTTTTTAACTGAAGAAATAAAAATATTATTATTATTATTATTATTATTATTAATACGAGGAACTGGCATAGTGAAATTTAGCATTTAATGTTTGAGAGGGCACAACAAGGACGCTTTGGAGTTGGGGTGTCATGTTTTATTTTGGGCAGACATATAGTTTATAGGATTTTTGAAAGAGGTCTTACAGCACGTAGGTACCTAGAAATCCTTGAGGAAGTTATTCCAGAACTGCTCGAAAATATTCCATTAGCCCAATATAATTCTGTTTACCTACAGTAAGATGGCGCCCCAAGTCACAACTCTAGGCTTTTAAGGGAATTTCTTGATAATAACTTCCCTCAAAGATGGATAGGTACCAATGGACCTGATAGATGGCCTCCACGATCTTCAGATCTCTCATCACGATATGATGGCATAGCAGAACTACGAGAGGCAATTCATTTAGCCTTTCGGAATCTGCGAATGAGACCAATAATTCCTTTTAACGCTATTCAAAGGATTACAGAAATGTGTCAATTTTGCATTAGAGAAAATGGTCGTCAATTTAAACATCACCTTTAAAAATTAGTTTTTTTTTTATTTTTAATAATGTTATTTTTTTGTGTTGTTACTTTATGCCATAAAACTGTTGTTACAAACTTACTGTTATTAAAAAACTCTATAGGTATTTTTATGTAAGAAGATACCTGTATGCAAGGTATCCTCTTCTTCCCTAGTAATATGTAACTTTCAATTGTTTATTACGGTTATTCATGGCCTACTATAAAATTATGCATTTAATTTCAGAAAATTGTCAGTTATTTGCGTGTTTGTGAGAAAAAGTGCATACTATTATATATTTTTGAAAAAGTAATAAAAAACAAATTTTATATTCTATAAATATACAGGGTGTTTAATTTAAAAAAGTAAAGTAGGGTCCGATAACTTTTTGACCTGGCCCTGTAGACTAACTCCGAAGGCGTAATTGAGTTCTACGGGACAAGTTATATAAAAAACAGTTTTTACATTTTCGATAAGTTATCTGATAGTTGAGATCCGAGGGGTGCCTGAAAATGCAACATTTTCAATTTAGTCCAGTGTCTTAAAAACTAAAAGGGCTATGAAAATGTTGTTAACATCATCTTTAGTTTTACGCAAAAAGTAGCACACTGTCGTGAAAGCCTCAACTTTCTATCTATAAAAATAACGGAGATACCCCGCAAAAGTACCCCCCCTCCCTGTACATGACGTTAAAAACACCGTATATTTTATAGGGCTGTGTATTCCTTTATCATTATTCTCTATTCTTTGAATGATTTCCTCAGTAAAGGCGGGTTTTTCTAATGCAAAAACCTCCCTATTCTATTCAGGTGAAGTAGGTGAAGGGCTACTTCACCAGGAAAAAATAAACAAGCAAACATCTAACCAAAATTATTATATATCTTTAAAAATTTAAGTTTTTACATTCATTTATTCACCTTATTGGCAAAAAATAAACTGTACATCTCGAATAAATATTTTACTTGATCGTTGGCGGCATGTGTTTTTAAAACTTTCAATCGAACTTTATTATAACAATAACAGTGGCGCAAACCGCTTCAACTTTGCTGGAGGTGCTATGTTTACTATTTTCCTACTACGTTGCCATGACAACGCGTACGTGATGACGTCGACCGCATGGAGCATTTAAAATGCGAACTAATGCTAAAAACATTTGTAAAAAATCAAAGCACTATAGCTGACACTTTAAAAGAAAATGCTAAACTATATAAAATACATTATAACGAAAAGTCCGATTAAATAGACTATGTATGGGCTTGGTAATTAACGCAGTTTTGTACCTTGCAAAACAAGAGTTAGTCTTTCGCGGCCATGATGAGAGCAGCGAGTCAATAAATAGGGGGAATTTTAAAAAGCTTTGAGGTTTATTAATATCGAGAAGTTCCCAAGAACTAAAAGATCATCACGAAAAAATTAAAAATGTTTTTACTGGTGACTCGAAAACTATTCAAAACGAAATAATTGAATGCATTTCTGATTATTTAAATGATCATGTAAAAAATGAAATAATGAACACACAGTTTTTTTTCTGTGCAAGTGGATGACACCACTGATATTACGCAAACTTCCCAGTGCTCCATAATTTTAAGATACGTTAATTCAGTAGTCGAGAGATTCTTAGGATTTTATAATGTCAGCTCCGATAGAACGTCGGAGAATTTATATTTTCTATTGGATCAAATTTTGGACCAATTTGACTATAAAGATAAATTAATAGGGCAATGTTACGATGGCGCAAGTGTGATGTCTGGCCATCTAAATGGCCTTCAAAAAAAAAGAAAAAGCGCCGCAGGCTGTATTTGTCCATTGTCTTGCGCATCGTCTTAACCTTGTGATGTAGCAAAGTTTAAAAATATTTCTAAATGTCGATTTTTTTTTGCAAGTCTTAGTGGTATTCCCTCATTTTTTCATCACTCAGCCAAACCAACGTATGCTTTTACATCTGCATCTACGAGGCGTATACCAACAATTACAGAAACTTGTTGGTCTTCAAATTCGAAGTTAGTAAATGTGATTATTCAAGACTTGAATAAATTAAAAGAAGTGTTTGAATTTATTACAAACTGTGACAAATCTGATGAAAAATCAATCCGGCTTGCAAGAGGATTTTTAGGTGAGATGAACGATTTTGAATTCACGTTTCTGACATTAGTGTTTAATGACATTTTTTCAATCACGGACATACTATTTGACGTTCTTCAAAAAAAATGACCTGACATTTATTTTTGCATATCCAATATAAAACGCAGTCGTGAGGCGCTCTGTAAAAAAAGAAATGAACATTTTTTGAATACCATGTGTGATAAAGCAAATTCTATTACAGAAATAAATCATTACAAACGTTAGCTTGCTAAGCTTTCACCTGAAGAAATTAGGGCTAAGTATAGAACCATTTTTTATGAAATATTGGACCAAATTTTAATGGAAATGACGCTAAGCTTTCAAGACTGTTGAAAAACATTTTTATGTTTGGCAGATTCTGCTAAGTTTTCCGATTATAGTTTAAATTTTCGGACTGGCCCGTTTGAAAATTTGTTACAGTTATATGAGGAAATATTTTCAAAAAGTCAACGACTTAAAAATGAGCTTGGTCTTATTTTTGCCAAGGACAGTAATTGGAATATATATATCGCTGCAAGAGCAAGTGAAAAAAATTAATGAAAATAAAGATATTTTAACCAAAGCATATAAAGTGTTTTCCGTTATTTTGACAATACCGTCGATGAGTGCTTCAGTGGAAAGAAGTTCTTCTTGCTTCAAACGTGTAAAAACTTATTTAAGAAATACAATATCTCAAGAAAGACTTACTTCTCTGGGCAATATTTCAATTCAAAAGGAATGTCTGGAGGAGATTAGGACAACTCATCCATTTTATGAGGATGTTATAAATAAATTTGCTGCTATGAAGGATAGGAGAATTGATTTAGTATACAAAATTCCGGTAAGTCGTAAAAAAATATTCTACCCCTTCCACATATAAAAAAAATTCTGGAGAAAAAAATGATTGCGATATTTTCTTGCTTCATTTGCACTTCACTTACTTTTTCACCCGCGAGCCGCCACTGCATAGTGTCAACCTTAGACTATAAAGACAAGAGAGACTCAACTATATACATTTAATATGGCATTACAGATTGAATTTTTTCTCTCTCCACTACATCGATAGATGTATGTTACTATGATGCACGATCTTCTAGTGAATTTTCAATGTCTGCCGCTAACTTTTTGATTCTTCTGGCGACAGTAACACCGAACAAACTAACTTTAGAAAAAAAGTTGTTTTTGAGAGGGGCACAATACGTCAGAGGTTTTGATTTCAAAGCTATTTTTTCGGATATAATGTAGCTAACCTTGACGCTTGCTTCATTTTCAATGTTGCTTTTGAAAACTATCTTGCTGCGGTTGAAGCTGACTTTTTAGAGCTCTCCCTTTATCTTGCCGTAATTGTCCTTTGAATGTCTCAAACTTTGTGGCATGTTTTGTATCGTAATGTCTTTTTAAGTTGTATTCTCTCAAGGCTGAAAGGGATTCTTGACACACCAAACAGACGGGTTTTTGATTAACACTAACGAACAAGTACGAATCACTCCACTTTTCTTGAAATATGTGCTTTTCTTCACTAATTTTTCGTTTTTTACCCGAAATAGAAGCTATTTTTAATGTCAAGGTAGGAGAGACGACTTTAATTCTCCGATAAAAATGTCAACTTACTTCTCTAGGCAATATTTCGATTCAAAAGGAATTTCTGGAGGAGATTAGGGCAAGTCATCCATTTTATGAGGATGTTATAAATAAATTTGCTGCTATGAAGGATAGGAGAATTGATTTAGTATACAAAATTTAGGTAAGCCGTAAAAAAATATTCTACCCTTTCCACATATAAAATAAATTGTGGAGAAAAAAATTATTGCGATATTTTCTTTCTTCATTTGCACTTCTCTTACTTTTTCACCCGCGAGCCGCCACTGCCTCCCTATAAAACCCACTGGAGTTTTTCTACTTGTGGGCTTTTTCTGCCAACCCTGCTCCCCGCGCCATAATTATCACACAGTTTTATAGCACAATATGTGCCTAATTACGAATCACCCTGTGTCTAGATCATATCCGCAATTCCATATTATGTTTACGATCTAACTGTAAACCGCGCTCGGTATCAATACATCACTATTCTCATGGGCATGGGAATTCCATGGGTAGGTAGATTGCCATTGTTTTGCTGCGGCATCTTATATAAGGGTTTGGGTACCGTTAACACAGTTACGTTCAATAACACCGGTTTGATTGGTACTATTCATGGTACCGTTAGATACCCGGAGAGACAAATAAACGAGGGTGATTTAACGGCGGTAGGATCGCGCACATGGTACAGATTTTTTAAAAGACATTTTAGTGTTATCGTACTGTACACTGTGGTCCAAATTAAATTAGAACTTTTTTAGGCTTTATTATTTTTCTTATTTTTTGACCGATTTTAAAGATTTTTTGATATGTTTTAGTTGAATTGTTTCTGAGTTGGCTCTGATTTCTACACTTATTTCTTTGTACAGGGTGCGCAAAAAAATCGAATTTTCTAAAACGTTGATTTTAAAGTCGTTGCAAAAATCAGGTAATTTCAATATTTCTACGATTTCATGTTGAAAGGGTTCATTGGTTTTCGGATAATGACCAACAACTTGAAGATTTTGATTGAATTAAAATTTTTATTAGTTAATTTTGAATTTAACTCTCATACGAGAGTTATTTAATGGATTAAAAAACTCTGTAGGTTTGTATTTGCTGAATTCTATGTTCTGAAATTTCAAAAATGTCAAAAAGAAGAGCAAAAAACAGGAATTATAAAATAATAATACATTTTTTATTTATTAGACTCGAGAAAATTGGACTTTAAATTATTTAATTATGAAAAGTAAATAACATCAACGACAACCTTTTTAAAAGGTTTTAAATCATTCTTTATTCATTTTATTATTTATTATTCTTCTTACTGAATTTATACTAATTCTCGTTGTTGTAGATATTCCTTGATGTCTTTTTAAGCATTAACATATTGAACGGTGTGGTACAAAAGTCCAACTAAAAATCGAGACAGCCTTGATTAAATTTCAAACAAAAGAAAACAGATTGATAGTGAATGTTGACAGTTTCCTTGAGATTTTGAAATATTATTCTTGTGATTTTTATAAGTTGTAACAATGTCCGTTCTTAGTTTAGAAGATAAATTGTTGATAGAGTCCATTAGAGAAACATTTAATTATGGTGCTAAAAAGTTAGTGGCACGAAAATGGGAATTCCATGGGTAGGTAGATTGCCATTGTTTTGCCGCGGCACAGTGGCGAGCCGTAATGCTATTCAGTGGCCAATACCTCCAAACTATTGTTAAAGTAAAACCTTCAACTATTTGTTTTTTAATTCAAAGTTGATATAAATAGTGCTAAATAAAAACCGTCAACCCGAAAATGAAGTGTTATTAGGTTGTATATGGATTTAATTCCAATAAAGAGTAATTGAAATCAATTTTGAACTTAAAATAACAAGACAAAAAAAATTAAAGTTTCATAAATGTATGATCAAAAGGATGCCATTATTTTTTTATTTCATGTTAAATAGATGATTTCTTCGAGATAATATGTAATAAGAAAAATATTTTCTTGTTTATTTAACACGCTAATAGCTAATAAAATGTTTGGTTCCACATGATGCTTTATTACTACAATTTTAATAACGAGAAAAATCACCATCGAAGCAAGGCGAAGTTTTGTATTAAGGCCAGAAAGTAAGCTGATGTATTGCTCTTCTAAGAAAAAAAATATGGCTGCTCAAAGTTGCACCTTTACTCGGAATAACAATTTTTTAAGGAGGCTGTGGATCACGTCAAAACAAAATATATCAATGTAGTATTATTGTTGTTCGTGAATTCGTGGCAAAAACATGTTTGCGATAAGTCGAAAGTGTCTTTCCGAAAGATTTATTGCTAGTTCTAATGAGCAAGAGTTTTTTTCTCGTTTAAAAGAAGACTTTATAATTGTGAAGCGTACCATCCAAAAAACATTTCTGGGCCAATTTAGGCAAAAATGGAAACAGGCTAGTAGAGTAAAAGATCATTTTGACGAAAAGTTTAAAAATTGGTTGGCAGGCGACTTGATATTTAAAGAAATTGTGAACGTCCTTAAAGTGTCACATTCTTCAGGTGGAAGACCTATAAAAAATCTTGATGGAAGCTCTGAAAGAAGCAAACGAAGGAAGCTATCTAAATTAGAGAGAACATGTGATATGACACTCTCAGAGTTACAAGGTCTCTTGGTTCGTAAGTTAAGGGCAGATGGAAAGAAAGAAGAGGCAACCGTGATTCAGGAAGTACTATCTCTTGGAGCAAGTAAGTTCAAACAACGTCTATCGCAAAATATAGTTAAAATGTTTTCAAGAGATGAAGGTTTAGCATTAATGGTAGATGCAAAACTATCCAGACATCAATATAATTATGTACGTGAGCAGTGTGCGAGTAAAAATGCTGATATTTTCCCTAGCTATAATCAAATATTTAAGGCAAAAGTAGAATGCTATCCTGATTCTATTCAAGTTAACGAAAGAGGCGGTTCCATTCCAATGCAACAACTATTAGACCATACCACAAAAAGGTTGCTTAAAGTTCCTAATGTATTGAAAAAAATAGAGAGTAGTGAATCAAACACATTTTCATTACACACTAAATGGGGTTGTGATGGTTCCTCAGGAAATAGCTGCTATAAACAAAATTTTAACGACGTTAAAATTGTGGATAATTCTATTTTTATGGCTTCTTTGGTTCCATTGCAACTTGTTTCAAAAAATAATGAAATAGTCTGGCAAAATCCGCATCCATCCTCGACAAATTATTGTAGACCAATATTTTTTGAATTTTCAAAAGAGACGCCTGAACTTACCAGAGTTATTGCCGACAAATATGACAACGAAATTAAAAAACTGGTTGAGACCGAAGTATCTACAAAACATACAAATTTCACATAACTTAGTTTTTACCATGTTGGATGGAAAAGTACGACAAGTTTTAACACAAACCTCCTCGGCTGCATGTTGTGCAATATGTAAAGCCAAACCGAAAGAAATGAACAATTTACAAGAAATTCGAAAAAAAAAAGTTGATATCGACTCTTATAAATATGGCCTCTCTAGTTTACATGCCTTACTTCGTTTCATGGAGTGTATTCTTAATATATCGTATAGACTTGATTTTAAAAAGTGGAGTGCCAGGACTGATGCTGAAAAAGAGTTAGTGAAAGCAAGAAAAAAACATGTTCAAAACGAACTTAAACAAAGACTGGGCATATTTGTTGATGTGCCTCGACAGGGTAGTGGAACCTTCAACGATGGTAACACTGCAAGAAGGTTTTTCCGGAGTCCAGAAATAGTAGCAGAGGTAACAGGTGTGGATGAAGAACTAATCAAAAAATTTATATGCACAAAATACGGCAGAATTATTTGTGGAAAAGTACAACTGGTACTACATGCCCTCATCTGTACACCAAATTCTTCTCCACGGAAGTGGCATAATTGATTCGGCTTGTCTTCCAATTGGGCAACTTAGTGAGGAAGCAGCCGAGGCGCGAAATAAAGACTTTAAAAGATTCCGTCAGATGTCCTCTCGAAAATGCTCCCGAACTGCTACCAACGAAGATATTCTTCATTCATTACTTGTTTCTTCAGATCCTTACCTAACCAACTCCAGAAACCAATGGGAAAAAAAGTCAAGTTTAGATGTAGAACAAGAAGCAAAATATCTCTTGATTTTGTGAAAGGTAGGATTTAGCTTATTGTTTTTAATAATTAAATGTATACTATGTTACAGTGAAAGCCCGAATTATGTATTGTATTAAGTTAAGTTTCGATTGATTGGATTAATTCGCTTAATGCCAACGAATTCAAATTAAACTGAATTCAAACTTGGAAAAATGTGTTTTCAGATATAGTCTTATCTATCCTAAATTGACCACGACTGCGACTCTAGTGTTTTTTAATGTAATATGTACCACTAATCTTTATTTTGAAGTGAACATTTTACAAGTACACCTAATATAAGTAATCAAAATGTATGTTCGTTCATATTATTTAAATATAAATAGCCGCCATTTTCTCCTTATAATTTAATTTTTTCTTCTCGATACATGGACCTGCCTTGATAAATTTTATCGCAATCAGACTACCAATTTTTGAATGATTTTCATATACCTACGCACCTAGCAACCCCACATATGCACACAAACAGTGTGACCCATTTGTTTTCGGGTCACCCTAAAAAAACTTTATTATTATTAATGCGATTTGGCTCGGATTTTCTAAAAATTGTAGGGCTTGAGAAACTCCAACTTTTTACCAAAGATATTCCAATTCAGACAAAATCCAAGGCCTACTTTGCCAGTTTCTAGGCGCAAAATTTTAATAAACCACATTGATATTTTTTGGTAAAACTTGGTATAGGACCATTTTGAGGGATGCCAAATTCAGTGGTGTTCACAAATTTTTATTAAAAAAATCGCTAATATGGTTTATTGAAATTTTGCTACTAAAGACTGGCATAGTAGGCCTTGGATTTTCCATGACCGAGGTTATCTTTGCTAAAAAGTTGCAGTTTTTTAAGCCCTACAATTTGAAAAAAACCCGAGCCAAATCGCACAAATAATAAACTTTTTATGAGGGTGACCCGCAAATAAATGGGTCACCCTGTATATACAGGAATTTTTTTTTATTCATTCAGGACAGAAATCATCAAAATTTGAGGAAAAAATTCACTTAAGGGAAAATATTAATGTATCACCCTGTATATCGCAATGCTGAAATAAACGAGCATCCTACGCTGGTGTTTCATTCATTTATTTCATAAAAATTGCAAAATATGGATGATAAATCAATTGTAGAGGTGGTTAACAGTTATGGCCGGGTGGCTCCATAAGACCTCACCACTGTGCGGCGTCTCTTATATAAGGGTTCGGGTACCGTTAACACAGTTACGTTCAATAACACCGGTTTGATTGGTACTATTCATGGTACCGTTAGGTACCCGGAGAGACAAATAAACGAGGGCGATTTAACGGCGGTAGGATCGCGCATATGGTACAGATTTTTTAAAAGACATTTTAGTGTTATCGTACTGTACACTGTGGTCCAAATTAAATTGGAACCTTTTTTAGGCTTTATTATTTTTCTTATTTTTTGACCGATTTTAAAGGTTTTTTTGATGTTTTAGTTGAATCATCTCTGATTTCTCCACTTATTTCTTTTGTACAGGGTGCGCAAAAAAATCGAATTTTCTAAAACGTTGATTTTAAAGTCGTTGCAAAAATCAGGTAATTTCAATATTTCTACGATTTCATGTTGAAGGGTTCATTGGTTTTCGGATAATGACCAACAACTTGAAGATTTTGATTGAATTAAAATTTTTATTAGTTAATTTTGAATTTAACTCGCATGCGAGAGTTATTTAATGGGATAAAAAAAAGTTTGTATTTGCTGAATTCTATGTTCTGAAATTTCAAAAATGTCAAAAAGAAGAGCAAAAAACAGGAATTATAAAATAATAATACATTTTTCATTTATTAGACTCGAGAAAATTGAACTTTAAATTATTTAATTATGAAAAGTAAATAACATCAACGACAACCTTTTTAAAAGGTTTTAAATCATTCTTTATTCATTTTATTATTTATTATTCTTCTTACTGAATTTATACTAATTCTCGTTGTTGTAGATATTCCTTGATGTCTTTTTAAGCATTAACATATTGAACGGTGTGGTACAAAAGTCCAACTAAAAATCAAGGCAGCCTTGATTAAATTTCAAACAAAAGAAAACAGATTGATAGTGAATGTTGACAGTTTCCTTGAGATTTTGAAATATTATTCTTGTGATTTTTATAAGTTGTAACAATGCCCGTTCTTCGCTTAGAAGATAAATTGATAAAGTCCCTTAGAGAAACATTTAATTATGGAGCTAAAAAGTTAGTGGCACGAAAATGGGAATTCCATGGGTAGGTAGATTGCCATTGTTTTGCTGCGG
The DNA here is from genome assembly GCA_030620095.1 of Kuschelorhynchus macadamiae. NCBI lineage: Eukaryota > Metazoa > Arthropoda > Insecta > Coleoptera > Curculionidae > Kuschelorhynchus > Kuschelorhynchus macadamiae. The sequence continues at coordinate 38,265 of JAUTXW010003805.1, read as the reverse complement.
CGTCTTATATAAGGGTTCGGGTACCGTTAACACAGTTACGTTCAATAACACCGGTTTGATTGGTACTATTCATGGTACAGTTAGATACCCGGAGAGACAAATAAACGAGGGTGATTAACGGCGGTAGGATCGCGCATATGGTACAGATTTTTTAAAAGACATCTTAATGTTATGGTACTGTACACTGTGGTCCAAATTAAATTGGAGCCTTTTTTAGGCTTTATTATTTTTCTTATTTTTTGACCGATTCTATAGATTTTTTGATGTGTTTTGTTGAATTGTTCCTGACTTAACTCTGATTTCTCCACTTATTTCTTTGTACAGGGTGCGCAAAAAAATCGAATTTTTCTAAAACGTTGATTTTAAAATCTTTGCAAAAATCAATATTTCTACAATTTCGTGATAAAATGGTTCATTGGTTTTTGGATAATGACCAGCAACTTGAAGATTTTGATTGAATTTAATTCGCATGCGAGAGTTATTTAATGGGTTAAAAAATTCTATAAGTTTGTATTTGCTGAATTATGTGTTCTGAAATTTCAAAAATGTCAACAAGAAGAGCAAAAAACAGGAATTATAAAATAATAATACATTTTTTATTTATTAGACTCGCGAAAATTGAACTTTAAATTATTTAATTATGAAAAGTAAATAACATCAACGACAACCTTTTTAAAAGGTTTTAAATCATTCTTTATTCATTTTATTATTTATTATTCTTCTTACTGAATTTATACTAATTCTCGTTGTTGTAGATATTCCTTGATGTCTTTTTAAGCATTAACATATCGAACTGTGTGGTAAAAAAAGTCCAACTAAAAATCAAGGCAGCCTTGATTAAATTTCAAACAAAAGAAAACAGATTGATAGTGAATGTTGACAGTTTCCTTGAGATTTTGAAATATTATTCTTGTGATTTTTATAAGTTGTAACAATGCCCGTTCTTAGTTTAGAAGATAAATTGATAAAGTCCCTTAGAGAAACATTTAATTATGGAGCTAAAAAGTTAGTGGCACGAAAATGGGAATTCCATGGGTAGGTAGATTGCCATTGTTTTGCTGCGGCGTCTTATATAAGGGTTCGGGTACCGTTAACACAGTTACGTTCAATAACACCGGTTTGATTGGTACTATTCATGGTACCGTTAGGTACCCGGAGAGACAAATAAACGAGGGCGATTTAACGGCGGTAGGATCGCGCACATGGTACAGATTTTTTAAGACATTATAGTGTTATCGTACTGTACACTGTGGTCCAAATTAAATTGGAACCTTTTTTAGGCTTTATTATTTTTCTTATTTTTTGACCAATTCTAAAGATTTTTTGATGTGTTTTAGTTGAATTGTTCATTCTTTATTCATTTCTTTATACCATTCTTTATTATTTATTATTCTTCTTACTGGATTTCTACTAATTTTCGTTGTTTTAGATATTGCGTGATGTCTTTTTAAGCATTAACATATTAAACTGTGTGGTACAAAAGTCCAACTAATAATCAAGGGAGCTCTGATTAAATTTCAAACAAAAGAAAACAGATTGATAGTGAATGTTGACAGTTTCTTTGAGATTTTGAAATATTATTCTTGTGATCTTTATAAGTTGTAATAATGCCCGTTCTTCGCTTAGAAGATAAATTGTCGATAAAGTCCCTTAGAGAAACATTTAATTATGGAGCTAAAAAGTTAGTGGCTCTGCTTCCACGAAAAAATTGGAAGTTTAGTAGAATTAGTTATTTTTTAAAGCATTTGCGCTTAACTAATGGTTCTGCGCGGGTAAAGCCTGGACGTGGCAGGAAAAGATCCACCAGAAGCCTTGCCAACATTGAACAAGTGAGAAACATTATTCAAAATGCCCCAGCTTGTGTTTCGGTAAGTTGTCGAAAAGTATCTAAAACAACGAGAATTTGTAGAAGTTCAGTAGGAAGGATAATAAAGAATGACTTAAAATTAAAACCTTTTAAAAAGATTTATTGTCAGAAGTTAACGGCTGACGTAAAGCAAAAACGTGTTGAAAGATGTGAACTTTTATTACAAAGATTCAGGTGCCGGCGAGATATTGAAAAATATGGTTTACCAAAGAAAAAATATTCACTCATCGACAACCAAAAAACCCTCAAAATAACCGAGTATATTTTGCCGATGATATGAAAAAGAGATATTCCTTTAAATCAGTTGGTAGTTAAAAGGGTGCATTTTTCAAAATCGGTGATGGTTTCCGTGGGAGTTTCCATGAAGCGATAAGCCAGTATCATTTGTGTAGATGAGAACGTAACCTCTGAAGTTTACCAACCAGAAATTGTATCTCATATGTTACCGGAAATCGAATATATTTGTGATAACTATACTTTCCAACAAGACGGTGCTCCTGCACATGCCTCCAAGAGCACCATTAGATATTTACGAGAGAACTGCCCAGATTTTATAGAACCTCAGTCTTGGCCCCCAAACAGTCCGGATCTTAATCCAGTGGATTATACAGTAAGGAGTGTTCTGGAAAGAATGGTTTACGAAAATGTGGTGGTTAGCACTGTTCAGGAATTAAAAGAAAGAATAATAATGTGCTGGCAAAATCTTAACCAAGAGATATTAATAAATTCTATCGGATTATGGCGCCGCAAGCTACAAGCTGTTGTAGAATATCAAGGTGGTCATATCCACCATCAGTTTTTATAAATTGTTGATGTTATCTACTGTTTATAATAAAATAATTTAAAGTTCATTTTTCTGGAGGCTAATAAATAAATGTATTATTATTTCATATTTCCTGTTTTTTGCTCGTTTTTTTGTACATTTTTGAAATTTCAGAACACTCCAATCTTGATTTTAAATAGTTTAATATACTTCAGCAAAATACAAGCTTATAGGTTTTTTAGCAGATTAAATAAACCAATGAACCATTTTAACATGGAATCGTAGAAATATTGGAAAGACCTTATTTTTGCAACGCCTTTAGAATCAAGGTTTTAGAAAAATTCGATTTTTTTGCGCACCCGGTACAAGTAGTCGAGATTTTACAAGTAACTCAGAAATAATTTAACTAAAACATATCCAAAAATATTTAAAATCGCTCAAAACATAAGAAAAATAATAAAGTTGAAAACAGGTTCCAATTTAATTTATACCACAGTGTATAGTAGGTTCAGATATCTAAGTGACCACCTACTCCTACTAGTTTAATTTCGGATGAAATACCGTAAATTTGGTCATTCACCCGAAAATATTAATCCTAGGTCACTGTGGATGGGTTTAATGCGTTTATTAGCTCAAAATACATATAGAAATGTACTTTTTCCAAGCATTTTCCAAAAAAAAAATCACTAGTAATCTCCCAAGTGCTTGAATTGCTTATTGCCGGAATTTATTTGCGAGTAGACGAATTTTTTAAAAATTTAACCGAGACGAAAGGTTAAAATATACTAACATTTTATTTTTATTTATGCTTAATTTACTAGAATTCAAGGAAGTATATTTTATTAAGTAAAACTTGCCAATTTAACTAAACTTTACTAACGAGAAGTATATTTTATCAGATTCAGGACATTTTAAAGTTGAAATTTTGCTAAACTTGATGGAACTGCATAAAATTTATCCTGAATATTCCACTCATGTACAAATTTTCCCGTAAGACTGGTGGTGTTTTCGAAAAATTATAGCGGAAATTCCACGTGGTCTAGGAAACATGGTGTTTCCACTTACCAGGTTAGGTGTGCTTACATACCTAACCAAAAAATGAAATCTTGACAATATGAAACCTGCTTTTGAGAGACGCTAGAGTCCCTAGAAACTGATTTTTTTTTAAGTATCTTTCAAACATTTTTGAAAAGTTGTCAAGAAGAGGAAATTGCTGAAAATATAATTGGAAGCGTACCAAGAAACACCGTTAAATCCAAGAAGAGCATCTGGAGACAGTTTATGTCATTCTGCGATGAAAAAAACTATACGTTTGACCAAGATACTCCAGTATCCCAACTATAGCAATGATTTTGAAAAGCTGGGCCTACAATATGCGAAAAATGAACGGGGGGGAATATAAAGAAGGCACGGTAAAAATTATTTGGAATGTGACGGCGAAATTATTGATGGAAAGGTATTTCAATGAATACAAAACGGCCCGAGATGCAAAAAATGCCAAAAGGAGACATTTGCAAGGTATTGAAGGCAAACGCAGAGAATCGGCCGTTTTTTTAACATACAATGAATTAAAAAATCTAATCGAAGCTTGTGATGAATCAACTACAGAGGGTTTACAAAAGAAGTGTTTTTTTCTGTTGTCCTATGAATTAGCCTGGAGAGGAGGAGAAGGTGCAAGAGTCGAAACAACTTTTTTCAAAGAAGAAACTGACAACTTCGGAGGAAAAATAGGTAGAATTCAATACAACCCTGTTTTTTCTAAAACATGTCAAGATGGTGGCCGAAAACTCACTGATTCGAGGTGGTTGATGAGAAACGAGAGAAGTCCCAGCTTTTGCCCAGTAAGGATTTATAAAGAATTACAAGATAAAAGGAAAAGTAACTCCAACACCTCACTATTTTTGACGCCAAACCCCCATTGGAAAATTTCCGGAAAATGGTTCAAAAACAGCCCAGTAGGGGAAAACGAGATTTCAACTTGGACAAAAAACAAGTACAGAAATCAGGCCTCAATACCACAAAAAAATTTACCAACCATTCCCTCAGAGCTACTGCCATGTCCAAGCTGGCCAAAAGCGGAGTGTCGGAGCAAAACTTGATAAAAATTACAGGTCATTCGAATGCGAAATCTCTATCAAGTTATTTGCAAATAGATCCAGATCACCACAAAAAAATTATTGAAAAAATGAGGGAACCTGGAAAAGAACCACTTCAACAGCACGTGCATCCAGCCCCTGTAGCAGCATCACCCAGCACAAGTACTAGTAGTGGTCTGACGGCATCTTCTACGTCGTCGCAAAACAACAATGTGGTTAATAATTTTCAGAACTGTACCTTTTATTATACAATCAATAATTAAAATTGAATATTTAGATTTATATTAAGGTCTTTTCGATATTTAGACAAATAATTTTATTAGTATATTATTATTCAATTTGTGTTCAATTTGTTACAAAATTCAAATTTCTGAACTTGAAATAGGTATGTATTTATTATTCAGTTAATAAAGGTTAGTTTCCCTGTATTTGATTCGTGGAATATTCCTCCTAAATACCATTCGTGCTAAAAATTAACTAGATAATTTTTAAGCACTCGTGGTATTATCCCCGAGAATATATTGTGCACGTATTATATACAATATTTAAATTATCATATTAATCGAGATTGCCACGGCTACGACAAATGAATGTTACTAGTAAACTAAGAATGACAGTGACACTTACACCGCGCAGCGTATATGTGAAGATTTTTTTAAAATGGTTAATTTAAAGAGTTACACTTTACGTTAGTTTTGTAAGAAGATTAGCGATATCAAAATAAACCACAGAACATTGCCTTGCCTAATAAAATTAGTAGAAAAGGTCTCTGTATATTCTTTCCAAAAAAGTCTTTTTGCCCAAGTCGAGAAAATAGTTTATAAAGAATCTTTTTTCTTGGACCGATTATCCCGAACTAAGCAGAACAAAATAGTGTCCAAGTATTATATCTACTTCCTGAAACATAAATATTTATGGGAATCTGATGAGTTGTATACACCTGAAGCACTCCATTAAGAAAGCAAGAAGTAATGCAAGAAATTACGAAATATTTTGATGCCTTAGCTGCTAGATTAGAATAATTCGTTGTTTATCTAAAGTAAATACGTAATATACAGGGTTATTCACGCAGCCCGTTCATTAAAAGTTTTTGATGATGCCATTTAGATAAAAAATCCAAATTTTGAGATTAAGGTAAGTTCAAGGGGTACTTCTTTTTTGAAATATTTTCAACTTCCTGTCACTTCCGGTTTAACCGGAAGTTGGTATCAACTTGCTTATTTTAAATGGAACACCCTGTATTTTATGATATTTTTGAATTCTACCGAGAATTTTAATGCTATTTTATGTAGCATGTCCTATACCTATGTTCAAGCGTTCTTAAGATACTTGAGCTTGAACCAAAAATGAGCCTTCGGGGTACCAAATTTTAAAATCTCATATTTTTGTAAGTTTTGAAGATATAATCTTCATATTTTGCAGACGATCGGTAAATAATCTTAGGTTTCTATTTTTTTATTGAATTTGTCTATTTTTATACAGGGTGTATTCAGCGGCAAACATTCACATTTTCAAAGCCGCTAAAGTCCGTTTTTTTAAATGGCACACCCTATAACTTTATGCACTATCAAATGTAGAATTTAATTTTCTCTCGAACTGTATTAAGGTTCCCTATACCTATGCGTAACCATTTTCGAAATAATCAGGTTTTTATTAAACTATCATATGTATTTGCTAAATGCTTACACCTTCCCGTAGTAAGCCATGGAAAAACAATTGTTGTGCTTTTCTATTCAACATGACAGCTGATTTGAAACTTTTAAATTAAAATAAAATAACACTCAAAAGCTGATATTCTCAATTTATTTTATATTCGCGGAGAATGTTACAAAATATTGGAGAAAACGTGCCATGTTTTTAATGAAAAACATCCTCATTTATCGCCAATGAACAAGAGAAAATTGAAGAGGATTGAAACGAAATTTTTTCGTTTCGGAAAAGTTAAAGTTATAAAAAATGTAATAAATTGTTTACATTATTTTTAACCATATCTACTAAGTTCGAGAATTATAACAAATGTTCTATATGCTGTCCGTTCATTTGAAGACACATTTCAATTCTTTGTACAGTTGCTCTGGCCCGTTGAATTTGTCCGTTTTCTAATTCGGCAAAAGCTGTTCGTATCCTGTCCAGTAAATCTTGTTGGTTATTTACTGGGAAAGCATAGACTTTACCTTTGATAAATCCCCATAAATAAAAGTCTAGGGGTGTTAAATCAGGCGATCGCGGGGGCCATCTCCAAGGGCCATTGGGAACAATCCAGCGATCTTCAAAAATTCGAGATAATTGGAGATAAACTGCAGCGGAATTATGTGCTGGTGCCCCATCTAATTGATACCAATAATTTTGTAGCTCACCAATAGGAATTTCTTCTATAAATTCAGAAACCGTCCCTCGTAGAATTTCCAAATACTTATCACTGTTTAAATTGTCTTCATAAATACAGTACCACACCTGATCATTTAATACTATACCGAAAACATTGAAGCTAAACCTCTCTTGAGAACGCGTTTCGCGTAAAGCTGCCCAGAAATGTTCGTTTGTTCTATTTGTTATTCCTTCTCTAGAAAATTTCGCTTCATCGGTCCAAAATATTTTTGAATGGAATTGAGGGTACACTCTTGAATTTTCAAAAACATGAATTCGCAAAATTCTACTCGTCGGACGTCATCACCAGGTCTTAAGGCTTGCACGTTTTGGAAGGAATAAGGGTGCATATGATGTTCGCTCAAGATTCTTTGGACAGATGAAGAAGAAATTCCCAAATCGTTTTCTGCAGACGGTATTGAACTTTGCGGGTTTCCGTGGAAATAAGCTAATGTGTTTATTACGTTATACTCGGCATTTGTCACTGGTTTCGGAACATTTTTTGTAACTTTAACCTTGCCAAAACGCAAAAAGTTCGTTTCAATCCTCTTGCATTTTGACTTGTTCATTGGCGTCAAATCAGGGTGGCGTTCATTAAACACAGGACACGTTCTCTCCAAAATGTTATAACATTCTCCATGAATATAAAATAGATTGAGAATATCAGCGTTTGAGTATTCTTCCATTTTGATTTAGAAGATTTAGTTTATCACTGACAGCTTTCGATAAATAACGCATACTAATCATCTGTCATATTGGATATTGGATCTCAATTGTTTTTGCATGGCTCACCATTGGAACATGTAACTTAAATGTTTACAATACATACGATATTTTTATAAAACCCAATTATTTCTAAAATGGTTACGAATAGGTATAGGGAACCTTAATACAGTTCGATAGAAAATGAAATTCTACATTTGATAGTGCATAAAGTTATAGGGTGTCCCATAAAAAACGGACTTTAGCGGCTTTGAAAATGTGAATGTTTGCCGCTGAATTTAGGACATCCTGTATAAAAATAGACAAATTCAATAAAAAATAGAAACCTAAGATTATTTACCGATCGTCTGCAAAATATGAAGATTATATCTTCAAAACTTAAAAAAATATGAGATTTTAAAATTTGGTACCCCGAAGGCTCATTTTCGGTTCAAGGTCAAATATCTTAAGAACGCTTGAACCTAGGTATAGGACATGCTACATAAAATAGCATTAAAATTCTCCGTAGAATCCAAAAATATCATAAAATACAGGGTATTCCATTTAAAATAAGCAAGTTGATACCAACTTCCGGTTAAACCGGAAGTGACAGGAAGTTGAAAATATTTCAAAAAAAAAGTACCCCTTGACCTTACCTTAATCCCAAAATTTGAAATTTTTATCTAAATGGCATTATCAAAAACTTTTAATGAACAGGTTGCGTGAATAACCCTGTATACACGGAAATATCGCGAAAAAATTTTGGGTCTCAGATTGTGTTCGAACTTTGTTTCTATACTAATTCGATACCTTAGAAACCGAAAAAAATATCCATTCGTTCGTAGGACGAATCGTGGAATTTTTATAGCCCTTGGAAAATCACGAATTTATGCACGTGTTCGGAAAATATCCTCGATATCTTGCGAACTGTTGGTCCTAGAAGATTGCTCGAGACAGATTCTGAATCTACGGAAAAATGGCGGACGCGCCGCTTACATCGAGTCGGAAAAAATCCATATCTGGAAGACTAAGTAAGATAGAGGGATGCGGTTTGCACTGTTTTATTAAGAAATGATCATTTTAAAACATATTCAACCGGTGTCTTGCTAACCTAACAAAAAATTATAAAAAAAAATTTCTAAGTGAAAATTTAGTCATATATCTGAAAATATTGATCCCAGGTCGCAATCGATGGTTCTAATGCATTTATTAGCTCAAAATACATATTGAAACGTACTTTTTCCAAGCATTTTCGAAAAAAAAATTTTTTCGGTTTAAAAATATGCTTGTATTACATGGAAATTTCGCGAAAATTTTTTGAGTCTCAGATTGTGTTCAAACTTTGTTTCTATACTAATTCGATACCCTAGAAACCGAAAAAAACGTCCATTCGTTCGTAGGACGAACCGTGGAATTTTTATAGCCTTCGGAAAATCGGGAAAATCGCGACTTTATGCACGCCTTCGGAAAATATCCTCGATATCTCGCGAACTGTTAGTCCTAGAAGACCGCTCGAGGCAGATTCTGAATCTACGGAAAATTTTCTATCAGACATGATTATATTCGCGGGAAAACCTGTTAGCTTTATGCCCCACGAAAATATATTTGTAAATAGCGAATAAACCTTGTGCATCGATCCCGAAAAAAATCGATATCTCGAAAATTAAAAGAGCTAGCGGGGTGCGGTTTGCACTGTTTTATTAGGAAATGATCCCTTTATGGCATTTAGTTATATGTTATATATACAGATAGTGTGAAGTTAATGGGAAATTTAGAGAAACAATTTTTCAAAATCAATTCTCCCTGTATAATTACAAATCTTTTTAGAACATTTAGTGCGTAAACAGTAGGTTTTTATTTGAAGTTTTTATCTTTTTTTGTGGGTAAGAAGTAACTGAGTACTCATTATTGAGTACTGTATTCTTATGCTAAACAAAGTAAAAATAAGAGGTCACTTGAGCGCTTAAAAATGAGGTATTTTCAAATGGTTAAAACCGTCCCGACTCAAAGGTCTATTGTTGCTAAAATTGGTTCTAAAAGGTGTGAACTGTAATGTTCTTGGCATTAGTGTAACTTGTTAGTTGGTTAAAAATTTTAAAAAATCAAAAACAGAATATTTGATTTTAAATGGTGATGCTTAGTTTTTGAGACACCTCTGTATATAATGATTATATTAATACTTTTAGAGGCATTACCCTTTGTTTGAAAAATACAGAATAAAAGAAACTTATTAAATGTACCGGGTGACTTCGTATAAACTGGCACCCCCCGTAACTTTTTTATTTTTTGCCGTACAAAAAAAATAAAAATACTGACATACAGAGGATTTTTTTTACGTTATAAATCTGCATTGTAATTCCCAGTAACTTTTCATATACACGAGGAACGACAAAAAATACAATTTTCTTTAATGGAATGCCCTGTAATTTTTTGCCTAAAATGAAAGATCTTTTTTTTCTGATTCTAAATATATAATACAAGTTGACGTTTGGTTTAGCCGTTTTCGAGTTATTTAAGTTTAAAAATCAATTTTCATTATAGACTGTAAAATTACTGGCTATAAAATAACAGCTTTTTGAGCAGTTGGCTATGGAAATAAACAATATTAACAAATGTTTCTGAAATGACTTTGACATTTAAATCACTGTTAATAGAACTTAATCAATTCTTTTTGATATATTTTTTTAAGTGGTTTATTCTGTGGCAGGAAAACGAGAAATTGTTTGTTTGTATTCTGAAAATAATTATAATGCTTCTGCAACGCGACGTGCTTACATGGCAAAGCATCCCGATGGTCCGATTCCATCAAGATCGACAATCCAGAATATTTTCACCAAATTTAAAACAATGATACGGAAAATCACGATTTAAATATTGCTTTGCATCACATAGAAAATCCGAGTCAGTCACTGCGAACTACTTCCAAGGAAATGCGGGCCCGTTACGGAGTAAAAAGAACTTCACGTGAATATATTAGGAAGGTTTTAAAGAAATATGGATTTAGGCCCTATAAATATCATACTGTTCAAAAATTAACCCAAAGGCATAAGAATCAACGACTCAATTTCTGCAACTTTATGTTAAATAGAATAAATAACGAAAGAAACTTTTTTAAAAATATATTATAGACCGATGAGTCAAGCTTTTCAACTAGTGGATTACCTAATCGACAAAATTTTCGTCACTGGGCACAAGAAAATCCCCAATTCACAAGGGAAGTTCAATTTCAAGGTAGGAGGCCTTTAATAATACTTTTCCTGTTAAAACGCTAGTTAAAAAAATCAAGAAACCATGGGTTACAAAGGGCATTCGAACCTCTTCTAAAAATATGCGTTCCCTTCACCACATTAGAAAGTTTTATTTTCATAATCACTTTTTTACTTCATATTTTAATAAATATAGAAAAGTTTATAGAAGTATTATTGGCCTTGCTAAATCTTCATACTACAGAGATAGGATTGGAAATTCCAAAAATGTACAGCGAGAATCTTGGAAGATTGTAAATGAACTAAGGGGAAAAAACAAGGTACCAAAAGTCATAAATACAAAATTATCAAGCAATGAATTAAATAAATTTTACTGCTCTATTGCATACAATCTGTCCAGCAAAATCAATGCAACTTTAGACTATAAACATTTTTTTGAATATACTAGTGTAACAGATTCTTTTTTCCTTGCTCCAACAGACATTTACGAGTTGAAGAGTATTTTTGCAGAGATTGGAAATAATAAAGCAGCAGGATGGGATGAGATTTCAATTAGATTATTTCTAAGGTTACCTGAGTCAGTTTTACAAGTTTTGGTGGAAGTTATAAATGAATCCTTTTGCTCTGGAACTTTTCCTTCCTGCTTAAAAATTGCTACAATTTTGCCATTTTTCAAGGGTGGTGATGCAGAGAGCCCCTCAAATTACAGACCAGTAGCATTGCTCCCTACTCTGTCTAAAATTATCGAAAAAATTGTTAAGAAAAGGGTAATTTCATTCCTCGCCAGACATAACATTCTTAGTGCGGAACAGTTTGGCTTCCAATCTGCTAAGGGTACATCTGACGCAGTTTTTGCTTTTTTGGAGACATTATATTTGGGACTGAATGATGGTGGGATGGCTGCAGCAGTGTTTTGTGATTTGTCAAAAGCATTTGACTGCGTTAACCACCAGATACTGCTGTGGAAGCTCCAATCTTACGGTTTTAGAGGGACAGCACTTAGGTGGTTTGAATCATATCTCTCGGGTAGAGTTCAGAGTGTCTCGTTTAATGGGATGCCATCTGAACGAGGGGAAATGAGTTATGGTGTGCCTCAGGGATCTGTTCTGGGACCAATTTTATTTCTAGTTTATGTAAATGACTTAACAAAATTAAATATTAAAGGAAAATTTACAGTGTTTGCAGATGATGCAACCATTTTATGGCATGATACCAACTCCGCTAGTCTTAATGATACTCTGAATAATGACATAATTCTAGTAAAACAATGGTGTGACGCAAATCAATTAACTCTCAATATTTCGAAGACTAGTATTATGAACTTTAGGTGCAACCTAAATGATGTATATTTAGAAGACATTGTGGTTAGCAATTTATCAGAGAACAGATTCCTGGGTATTTACTTAGATAGTAAACTTAAATTTGAAACCCACATAAGCCAATTATATTCTAAGTTGAGCTCAAATTGTTTTGCCCTTCGAATTTTGGCTAGGGAATTAGATCCATCTATAGTGAGAAATAGCTACTTTGCATTAATAGAGTCCCACCTTAGATATGGAGTATGTTTCTGGGGGGTGTGCTCAAGACAACTGTTTAATAGTGTTTTCATTTTACAAAAAAGAGCCATTAGGTATATGTATAAGTTAGGGTTACGGGTTTCGTGTAAACCATTTTTTATTTTAAATAAAATTCTTACCCTACCATCCCTATTCATTCTTGAGTCAGTATGCCTTATTCATAAAAAGTACAAAAATACTATATTTGAAGAAAGAAATTACAGGACTTGACAAACACATAACTTTGCGCTACCTATACCATCAACTACTTTGGTAAGGAACTCCACCATCTTTAACAGCAGAAAACTATTTAATCATCTTCCTTTAAATATAAAGATCAATGAGTCAGAAAGAATTTTCAGAAGGGAAGTTAAAAGACTGCTAATTGAGAAAGCATACTATGAGGTATCTGAATTTTTCAATGAGAGATTTTAGTATTTTTATTTGTTTGTTGTTTGTATTGGTGTGTGCTCTCTGCCTCCTCATTTGAAATAGGTCTAAGTAGTATATGTATGTTTTTGTTTGTCTAATTAATTATATGTACTTTTAATCTACTTTAGATTGTAGTATACTAATTTTTATTGTACACTTTTATTGAGATAATTTTTTTTTTCCAGCTTTGTCAATAAGATTTTCTTCGACAATAAAGCTTTTTGAGTTGAGTTTTTTTGAGAGTTGAGTTAATGTGTGGTACGGCCTGCTGAAGAATAGGGTAATAGGGCCCTATTTTTTCGAAGGAACACTAACTGGAGCAATATATGAAGAATTTCTGGAAACTCATCTACAGGAAATGCTAGAAAACTTACCGTTAAGGCAGTATATGGGCATAATTTTTCAACATGGCGGTGCCCCACCACATGTGGTACGTGACGTGAAGACTTTTTTGGATGAGAATTACAACGAATGGATTGGAAGAAATGGAATTATTTCGTGGCCTTCAAATAGTCCATATCTAACTCCCATGGATAATTTTTTGTGGGGGTATATTAAAAACAAAATATATAGACGTGATCTGGACAACGTAGAAGATATAAAATATTTTATAACACAGGAAATAAGACATTTAAATGAAAGAAATGGTCATTTTATAGAGAACGCAGTTGAGCACTTGCGAAACGTTTATCACGAATGTGTAGATAATCAGGGGAGAAATATTCATTCTGATTAATTTGTTTTGTGTTATTTGGTTTATCTGTGTATTTTGCAGTAAAATATATTGTGAATAAATTGTTTATATTCAATTTTTACTTCGCTGTTTTATTATAATGCCTAGGTATGCAGTAATTTGATATTTGACAGAACATTTGTTTATATTGTTTATTTCCATAGCCAACTGCTCAAAAAACTGTTATTTTATAGCCAGTAATTTTACAGTCTATAATGAAAATTGATTTTTAAACTTAAATAACTCGAAAACGGCTAAACCAAATGTCAACTTGTATTATATATTTGGAATTAGAAAAAAAAAGATCTTTCATTTTAGGCAAAAATTTACAGGGCATTCCATTAAAGAAAATTGTACTTTTTGTCGTTCCTCGTATATATGAAAGGTTACTGGGAATTACAATGCAGATTTATAACGTAAAAAAATTCTCTGTATGTCAGTATTTTTATTTTTTTTTGTACGACAAAAAATAAAAAAGTTACGGGGGGTGCCAATTTATACGAAGTCACCCGTTACACATTTTTAAAAAAACCTCGTATATCAAGAACGGAATTGTTTTTAGGTATAGATTAACCCAGTTAGAACGAATTATTAAAATTGTCCTTTTTAAAAAAGTTCTGTTGATATAAAGTTTTGCAAAAATGACACGGTATAATATGTTGCTCTGAAGCTATCTATATCCGTGAACATTGCTTCAATTCCGAGCGATCAAATGTCGAAAATCGGATCTCAATACTTCAGCTCTGTCAGAAATTATTTAACTTTGACTTTTGCCTAACAATTTGGTTGGGTAAGTTCGTCTGGCCAGCAGTTTATTATGCCGCTATGTGGTTCTGCCATCTTGGGTTCTCACTAAAATTTTGCCAGTTAATTCCTACATAATACTTGATTTTGAGATAAATTAGATAAGACAGTTTTAGTAATACTTTTTTTTAAACATTTCACCCAGCCGTCATTTTATTTCTTCATATTGGATTTTTACTAAATTGTTACCAGGTCATCCCCATATGGCCCTTAATTTTTGACCATAATTTGAAGCCAATCGAGTAAGTAGTTTTTTTTTAGCTGTGCCGTGAACAGACAGGCAGACAGACGGAATTGAGAAAACACGTTTTTTTCTTCCAGGGATCCTGAAATGTTAAATTCTAATAGTTCCCGTTTAGGAGGGAAGTAAAAAAGAGTATTTATGTTGCAACAAAAATATAGTTTGCGTGTTTTATACGATTTATTTAACGTCTAATAGTTATTTGCTAGGTTATTAACCCAAATATTTTATGTCATTAGTATTTTAACCCGTCTATGTATGCCAAATAGTGTAAATGTATTTAACAGTCTGTGTTTGTAGGCTTGTGTTGTCATTTAGAATGTTTGATGAACTAGAAATAGTATACAGGGTTATTCACGCAACCCGTTGATTACATGTTTTTGATGATGCCATTTAGATAAAAATTTAAAATTTTGTGATTAAGATAAGGTCAAGGGGTACTTCTTTTTTGAAACATTTTCAACTTCCTGTCACTTCCGGTTTAACCGGAAGTTGGTATCAACTTGCTTATTTTAAGTGGAACACCCTGTATTTTATGATATTTTTGGATTCAACGGAGAATTTTAATGCTATTTTATGTAGCATGTCCTATACCTAGGTTCAAGCGTTCTTAAGATACTTGACCTTGAACCAAAAATGAGCCTTCGGGGTACCAAATTTTAACATCTCATATTTTTGTAAGTTTTGGAGATATAATCTTCATATTTTGCAGACGATCGGTAAATAATCTTAGGTTTCTATTTTTTTTATTGAATTTGTCTATTTTTATACAGGGTGTCCTAAATTCAGAGGCAAACATTCACATTTTCAAAGCCGCTAAAGTCCGTTTTTTTAAATGGGACACTCTATAACTTTATGCACTATCAAATGTAGAATTTAATTTTCTATCGAACTGTATTAAGGTTCCCTATACCTATTCGTAACCATTTTCGAAATAATCAGGTTTTTATTAAACTATCATATGTATTCGCTAAATGCTTACACCTTCCCGTAGTAAGCCATGGAAAAACAATTGTTGTGCTTTTCTATTCAACATGACAGCTGATTTGAAATTTTTAAATTAAAATAAAATAACACTCAAAAGCTGATATGCCATGTTTTTAATGAAAAACATCCTCATTTATCGCCAATGAACAAGAGAAAATTGAAGAGGATTGAAACGAAATTTTTTCTTTTCGGAAAAGTTAAAGTTATAAAAAATGTAATAAATTGTTTACATTATTTTTAACCATATCTACTAAGTTCGAGACTGTTCTAAACTTGTTTTAGTGAACTTCAAAATTATAGCAATCTAACAATCAACAATAAATAAATAAAATAATAAAATTAAATTATAACAAATGTTCTATATGCTGTTCGTTCATTTGAAGACACATTTCAATTCTTCTTTGTACAGTTGGTGTGGCCCGTTGAATTTGTCCGTTTTCTAATTCGGCAAAAGCTGTTCGTATCCTGTCCAGTAAATCTTGTTGGTTATTTACTGGGGAAGCATAGCCTTTACCTTTGATAAATCCCTATAAATAAAAGTCTAGGGGTGTTAAATCAGGCGATCGCGGGCGCCATCTCCAAGGGCCATTGATACCAATCCAGCGATCTTTAAAAATTCGAGATAATTGGAGATAAACTGCAGCGGAATTATGTGCTGGTGCCCCATCTAATTGATACCAATAATTTTGCAGCTCACCAATAGGAATTTCTTCTATAAATTCAGAAACCATCCCTCGTAGAATTTCCAAATACTTATCACTGTTTAAATCGTCTTCATAAATACAGTACCGCACCTGATCATTTAAATCTATACCGAAAACATTCAAGCTAAACCTCTCTTGCCAGAAATGTTCGTTTCTTCTATTTGTTATTCGTTCTCTAGAAAATTTCGCTTCATCGGTCCAAAATATTTTTGAAAGGAATTGAGGGTCCTCTTGAATTTTCAAAAACATGAATTCGCAAAATTCTACTCGTCGGACGTCATCACCAGGTCTCAAGGCTTGCACGTTTTGGAAGGAATAAGGGTGCATATGATGTTCGCTCAAGATTCTTTGGACAGATGAAGAAGAAATTCCCAAATCGTTTTCTGCAGACGGTATTGAACTTTGCGGGTTTGCGTGGAAATAAGCTAATGTGTTTATCACGTTATCCTCGGCATTTGTCACTGGTTTCGGAACATTTTTTGTAACTTTAACCTTGCCAAAACGCAAAAAGTTCTTTTCAATCCTCTTGAATTTTGACTTGTTCATTGGCGGCAAATCAGGGTGGCGTTCATTAAACACACGACACGTTCTCTCCAAAATTTTATAATATTCTCCATGAATATAAAATAGATTGAGAATATCAGCGTTTGAGTATTCTTTCATTTCGATTTAGAAGATTTAGTTTATCACTGACAGCTTTCGATAAATAACGCATACTAATCATCGGTCATATTGGATATTGGATCTCAATTGTTTTTCCATGGCTCACCATTGGAACATGTAAACATTTAAGCAAATACATACGATATTTTTATAAAACCCAATTATTTCGAAAATGGTTACGAATATGTATAGGGAACCTTAATACAGTTCGATAGAAAATGAAATTCTACATTTGATAGTACTTAAAGTTATAGGGTGTCCCATTTAAAAAAAACGGACTTTAGCGGCTTTGAAAATATGAATGTTTGCCGCTGAATTTAGGACACCCTGTATGAAAATAGACAAATTTAATAAAAAAAAATAGAAACCTAAGATTATTTACCGATCGTCTGCAAAATATGAAGATTATATCTTCAAAACTTACAAAAATATGAGATTTTAAAATTTGGTACCCCGAAGGCTCATTTTCGGTTCAAGGTCAAATATCTTAAGAACGCTTGAACCTAGGTATAGGACATGCTACATAAAATAGCATTAAAATTCTCCGTAGAATCCAAAAATACCATAAAATACAGGGTGTTCCATTTAAAATAAGCAAGTTGATACCAACTTCCGGTTAAACTGGAAGTGACAGGAAGTTGAAAATATTTCAAAAAAGAAGCACCCCTTGACCTTACCTTTATCCCAAAATTTGAAATTTTTATCTAAATGGCATCATCAAAAACTTTTAATGAACGGGTTGCGTGAATAACCCTGTATAGATTATATGGTAATTAGTAGCCAATGAATAATTTGAGGTAAAAAATTGAAGTAGTAAAAACAACTATTAAAAGCGATTTTTTTTATTTCAGAAAATATTAATATTTAAAAAAAAATCGGCATAACACGACACATGTATCGTAAAACGAGGTGTATAGGGACTTCCACGTGAATCGGGACAAAACTTTTTTTATACAATATATTTTTTAGTTTATTTATAAAAGTCATTCGAAACGCAACTACTTGTCAAGTTGACTCCTAAATATGTGTTTTAACTGCGATGCTACTGAATTCCCTATCAAAAATCGAAATTGACATTTGACATCGGCTGAATTACGTCAGTTGGAAATCAGCTGTTTTCAAAGACCCGAGAGTATTGGTGGTAACTGATAGAAAAAGTAAGTAAAATAATACCATATTGGAAATAATTAAACCTAAGACAGTCCTGTGCCGAAATAAAATGTAATTCTTACTTAAATTTCTAACATAAATTCTTATTTATTTTTTTAATGATTCGGGCACTTTTAAGGTTAGGTCGGGGTAATTAGGGACACCGGCAAAACAGACATGCCTCGCTTTTATACTCCTAAAGGAAAGAAATTGTATCACCATTATGAGCCAGAAAAAGTTCAAGCTGCCCTACAAGACATTATAGCACGAAAAATGACATATCGTAACGCAGAAAAGTTTCATGGTATCCCTAGGTCAGTTTTATGTCGACACAAGAAAGGAAATGTAAAGAAACAAGGAGTTCAGACGGTTTTAAACAATGAAGACGAGGATTTACTGATTAGAAACATAAACACATGTTCTGATTGGGGTTATCCAATCGATAGTTATGGCCTAAGATTGATCGTCAAAAATTATTTAGACAAATTGGGTAGAAAAGTTGTTCGTTTTAGGGATAATCTTCCAGGGCCCGAATTTGTAACGAGTTTTTTAAAACGACATCGATCACAACTTTCGAAAAGAATGTGCGAAAACATTAAAAGATATAGGGCTCAAGTTTCACGTGACATATTAAATGAATATTTCACCAATCTCTCGATTGCTCTACAGGATGTGCCACCTTGCAATATTATAAACTACGATGAGACAAATTTGTCAGATGATATTGGTAAAATATAATTTCTCTTGGTAATATTCACGTAGGTAATGTTTAGGTCGTAAAAAATAATAACTAGAAGGGGTTGCAAGCGCAAGCATCCAGAACGTATTATGAATATTACAAAGTCAGCCACCTCAATAATATTCGCAGTGTCAGAAAATGGACAAATTTTACCACCTTACGTGGTCTACAACCCTAAGAATTTATATCCTGCATGGACTGAAGGGGGACCACGTAACACTAGAATCGGACTCCATCAGGGTGGTTTGATATGGACTGTTTTGAAGACTGGGTCAAAACAACTGCAATACCATATTTTAGACAACTAGAAGGTGGGAAAATACTGATTGGAGACAACTTGGCGTCACACATTTCCTGTGACATAGTAATGGAATTGAAAAATAACAACGTGGATATGGTATTTTTGCCGGCCAACGCCACTCACTTGACTCAGCCACTAGACGTGGCCTTTTTTCGGCCTTTAAAAATCGCATGTCGTAATATTTTAGAAAAATGGAAAAAAAGAGAAGGGCGTAGTGAAGCTAGCATCCTCAAAACGATATTTCCCCGTTTGTTAAAAGCATTATTAGAAAAAATATCGGAGAATGCCGAAACCAATCATTTCTGGGTTTCGAAAGACAGAGATAATACCATTAAACAAAGAAGAAGTCTTAAAGTTATTGCCCAAAGAACAATTAGATGAAGATGAAAGAGAAGCATTGAATACTACAATGATCGATTTATTGAAAGAGATGAGATATTCAGAGAAACCAAGGAAAAAAAATACAAATTTATTTATTTATTTATTTATTTATTTGCAAATTTTACGGGTACATCCCATTTTATTACAAAAGTACTATGTATCTATGTTTACTTAGAAACTATTTGAGACCTATTTAAACAGTAAGTCCGCTTTATGTGGCGATGAGCAAATCACATCACAGTGACATACTCAAAATATGTAAGGCTTTTCTTTTTACATAATTCAAGCCAGATGAAAAAAAGTCAAGCTCTTCATGCTGATTCGCAAATTGCCCTTGTAATAGGTGAATGGAAACCAAAATTGGTATTATGGTATAAAAAAGTTCAGTTCTTCTAAGCTATCTATATGGTACATGCAAGTTAATCAGCCGTAGAAGAGCTGGACATCTCACCCGGCCGTTTAAGAGGTTAAACAATAGGCTCACATCGTTAACAGTTCTTCTGTTGGTTAATTTATCTAACTTAAGGATACTACGGATGTGTTCATAATTATGATCAACAATGATAATATTTAATTTATAGGCACATAGCCTGAGAAATCTGTTTTGAACTTTTTCTATACTATACTTATAAACTTCATAATTTGGCGACCATATCACAGAGGCATATTCTAGTACAGATCTTACTAGAGTACAATAAATTAGTCTTTGTCCTTTAAAAAAGCTAATGTAACTACATTTACCAGTGTTAAGAGCTAGTCCGTTTACTCTCGACCACTCCACAAATCGGTCCAGGTCCGACTGTAAGGCATCCGAATCGACAGTGGATTCAATCACTTTAAATATTTTAAGATCGTCAGCGAACATCAAAAAATCAGAAAGCAGTATAGAATTATAAACGTCATTAACAAAAAGGTTAAACAATAAGGGAGAGCAGTGTGTGCCTTGAGGCACCCCCGAGACGGCTGCGATTGGGTTAGACCTGAAGCCACCAACTCTGACCCTGTACGTCCGCCCTTGCAAATAACTCTCGATCCATTGAACAAGATGTTCACCGAAACCCAAAGCTGAAATCTTAGCCAATAGTAGCTTGTGATTAACTCTGTCGAACGCCTTGGAGAAATCCGTGTAGATAGAATCTACCTGAACATTCCTCTCCAAGGCGCTCAGCAGACGCGACTGATAGACAGCCAAATTGGTGACCGTATAAATAAAACCAAATAAAAAATTATTAGTTGAACCTGGCAAAAGTGTTCAGTGTGATAGCTCCAGGGAAAGCCATCTCAGCTTACATGAGGATGAAATGCTTAATAATTATGCAGATAAAGACAATGTTTTAGCAGAAGAAGATTTTTATGATTCTCCCGAGCAAAGCGCCAATGAGATTAATGCTACATTAAGCGACGATAATAGTGAAGATCTTCCTCTAGCTAATTGGATGCGAAAAAAATCCAGTGAATCTCCAACACAAATCAAAGACTGCAATGATAATTTACCACTTAATGAGACTGATAGCTTTAAGGCAAATTGTGATTTTAGCAGAGGTGACTGGGTTTTTAAAAGTTCCCAGTAGAAAGAAAGACTGCCTGCATAAAAACCAGAGTTTATATAGCAAAAATTATTTCTATTTTAGAAGAAAATTTTGATGGCTCTTTTTTACGAAAAAAAGAAAGCGATAAAGGCAAAACTGGTCACGTTTACTATTATCCCAATACACTGGATGATGCAGAGTTTAATAAGAAACAGATTATCAAAAAATTACAATTATTTAAAGAAAGACGTGGATTATACACATTCCAGAATGTGGATACCAACAACTTTCAATTAATTTAGGAGTAAGCAGTTCCAGTATTATGAGAATGTTCCTGTTAGATATTAGTTTTTATGTTTATAAATCTTTAAAAGAGTGTTTTTTAGTTTTCCTATTGTATTTTTATAAGAGTTTAGCAAAATAAATATTTTTGCAAGATCATTAAGTTTTTTAATAAAAAAAATATGTTATATTGAATTTTGATATCACACGATATATTTTTTTCTAAATGTTGTCCCTTTACACCTCAGCCGCATTTAAATGAGAATAACTGCTGAATAACATGACCGTCCCTAATCACCACATTTCCAGGCTAAAAGGGACAACGCAGTTTTTTTAAAAAAATCATTTAACATTTTTTTTAAAATGCCGTTATTTGGGTATGAAAAGTACACACCATGTTCGGACTTTTGTCCCACAGAAACTAATATTAAAATAAAAAGTAAAGCCTCAACATCGTCATAATGTTGGCGGACTGTCTCTATACACCACGTTTTACGGTATTATATTTTTTGCATGCAAGCCTCATCTTGAGAAATAAGTTGTCTTGAACGTACAGGAAAATAGTACATATGCAAAAATACATTTTATAGCACAAGAAAGTGGCCCACCTTTTACATTTTCTCTTTGCCAAGCTATTAAAAAAAATTAAATTTTATTAAATAAATAAGACCTAATTTTACATTTTTTTGCTTTAACATCGTTGCCATGTTTTCTTTCATTTCCGATTTTCTGCTACTAACTTTTGAATTTTAGGGGACATCTTATATACACTGAGCCAATTTACGGTTCCATACTTTTTAATCACTAATAATTTTCTACCTTTTGCACCTATTTGTTTCACGTGTGGAGGGCGTTATAGGGATTTACGGTTTTTTTTTTAAGACGGTGCGTTTAAAAATGTTGCAAAAGAACTGGGTTTTATGTAAAATTGCAGTAATTCGTTTTTTTGGTAGATAAACTATCGGAAATACTGTCGTAGAAGGGAAACTGCCAAACATTTTTGAATCCAGGAAATATGACATATGACATTTTAGAAATCCAACAAAGCCAATTTAAAGTTTCACACTTTTTAATTACTAATGATATTCTACGTTTTGCACTGATTTAATTGGTCTTTGGCATTGTCAATTGTCAAGTAATTTCAGCAATTTTTTGTCAAATTAGGTAGATTGGTGTCTATCACAGTTTCATTAAATTAATATAAGATTTGAATTAAATCTTTTAAGGGATTCGTTTAAGTATCGGGCAAGGAAATTAGTACGCATATTTGCAGGAAAAAATTGGCAATTAAGAACAATTTCAAAATTTCTCATGCATTTAAGGGAAACCAATGGCTCAAAAGAAATTAAACAACCCTATATATATATATATATATATATATATATATATATATATATATATATATATATATATATATATATATATATATATATAGTGTCCTAATAGTGCGTTCTCGGTTGATATCTGTAGCGAAGCAAAGTTACGTTTTTTCTTATGGAACAACCTGTATATTTTTGCATATTTAGATTCTGCTCGTGATTCTACACATTTTTTGTATAACATGTCCTATGTCCAAATCTGATAGTTTTTCTAATATCCGCCATTTTGTAAAAAATTATGAATTGCAGTGCCTTTTTTCAAAGGTCGTGGGCAGTTGGCTTTTTGATATAGGATTATGATTTTTGGCAGGACCATTAACAAAAGTATGGGTTGACTTTCAACGCGAACAAAATTTGTCGGCGTTGTACAGAGGGTCCTAGATAAGTAGGAGAAATTAAAAAAATTAAAAACATCATATCTTCATTTTTTTAAATGGAATGTATAGTATTTTAATATTTTAGACTATTCGTGACCAAAAACCCTATCTTTCGTTATAAATATGTCCTATACCTATTTGTCATAGTTTCCGAGATTTTGACATTTTTGTATTTATTATTTGGTTTTCAATGGCAATCGCCTTAGAATTTGTTTTATTATCGAATTTATAGAATTTTCCGAGGAATCCAAAAATGTAATAATATACAGGGTGTTCCATTTAAAATAACAAAGTTGATATCCGAGGGACACTTTTGTATTTCAACTTTTTCTCTGTTATTAAAAATAAAGGAATTAAGGGGGGTGGCAAATCTTGGTGAATCACACACAAAATGCAAAATTAAAAATTCAGTCTACTATTTTTCTTCATGTAAAAAGGCAAATAAATATTTTAATTAAAGAGACACAACAGAAAAAGAAGTCCTACAATCACTTGATTAAATGTTTAATATGACCACCATTTCTTTCAACACACACTTGTAGCCGATTCACAAAGGAATTGTTAACTCTATTCAGCATCGCGGCATTGATATTTGTACATGCATTTCTAATTCTCATTTTCATATTCTCTATGGTAGTGGGTGGCATTTGGTAAACTTGCTCTTTAACAAAACCCCACAAGAAAAAATCTAGTTTTGTGAGGTCCGGAGACCTTGCCGGCCATGATACTGGACCTCCCCTACCAATCCATTTATTTTCATAATTCGCGTCTAAAAATTGCCTCACCTGTCTACTAAAATGTGCCGGAGCGCCATCTAGTTGGAACCACATCCGCCTCACTAGATTCAAAGGTAATTCGTCAATCCACTCCTGCAAACTGTTTTGTTGCAGTAAATTTGGGAAAGTGTCTCCATGAATTCTATTTTCGAAAAAATAAGGTGCAATGATACGGTTACCGATTATACCAGCCCATACATTAAGAGACCATCTATGCTGGTGATCCAAGGGGATAATGAATCTGGGGTTTTCAGAACTATAATAGTGGAAATTATGTCGGTTGACGTATCTATTTTTATGAAATGTCGCTTCGTCAGTAAATAAAATGTTATTGAAAAAATTATGTTCTCTATTTTTTGCTAATGCCCAAGTACAAAATTCAAGTCTTCGATTAAAATCGTTTTGATCCAGCTCTTGTACCAGTTGAATATGGTATGGGTGAAATTTATGTTTTCTAATTATTCTATTTGCCGTAGATTTAGCAACACCTCTTTCCTTTTCTAACTGCCTACATGAAATATGAGGATTTTCAATTAAAGTTTGCGTAACAAGATATTCAGTTTCTTCATTTGCGGCTCTTTTCTGCCTTTCCAATTTTTGTTCGTAATCGACACATCCAGTTCTTTCAAATCGTTCTTTGAGTCTGACAAATGATATCTCATGAGGATGACGTTCGGCATTGCTAAACCGTTGCGCATAAACTCTACTTGCTAAAAAACAATTTTGAACACTTGAGCCCAAAACATAAATCATGTTAATCAATTCTTCTCTAGAAAAATTCATTGTGAATCAATTTGAACACCGTTACTACACAAATACAAGAGTCTGACATTTCGCCATGACAACATTTTCCCCGTTTGTTTTTACTTTAGGATTGTCTAAGGCATCTTCATACATTAAGTTCTAACTAAATGTTGACACTACCTACGCTTTTATAATAGCCAAAATAGTAAATATTTAAGAATAGTTAGTAAAATATCTGTTCTAAGTCTTTAGGTCGCGATTCTTAGCACAATATTATGAGCTGAATTTTTAATTTTGCGTCACTTGTAGTGTATTATAATTAGAAAATTCGATAATAAAGCAAATTCTAAGGCAATTGCCATTGAAAACCAAATAATAAATACAAAAATGTGAAAATCTCGGAAACTATGACAAATAGGTATAGGACATATTTATAACGAGAGATAGGGTTTTGGGTCACGAATCGTCTAAAATATTAAAATACTATACATTCCATTTAAAAAAAGGAAGATATGATGTTTTTAATTTTCTTAATTTCTCCTACTTATCTAGGACCCCCTGTATAACGCCGACAAATTTTGTTCACGTTGAAAGTCACTGCAATTCATAATTTTTTACAAAATGGCGGATATTAGAAAAACTATCAGATTTAGACATAGGACATGTTATACAAAAAATGTGTAGAATCACGAGCAGAATCTAAATATGCAAAAATATACAGGGTGTCCCATAAGAAAAAACACAACTTTGCTTCGCTACAGATTTTTGAGACACCCTGTATAAATGAAAATAATTTTAGGTTATGTAGCCCGTATTGTTTATTATTGTATCCGTTATCAAGATATCAACCGAGAACGAACTATTGAGACACCCTATATATATATATATATATATATATATATATATATATATATATATATATATATATATATATTTTCTCTCGTGTTTAAAAAAACTGGCAACTAATAATATCATTCAATTACTTTT